>JANTPM010000246.1:4806166-4842536 GCA_025434745.1 Erythroxylum divaricatum | reverse complement strand
GTGTCGTAAACCGCTCAACTTGACCTTATGTGTCCTTCTCGGTCTTAAATAGCCACTTGCAATTGACAGGCCTGCAATGTTGAGGTAAATCAACAAGTTCTTATACCTTATTATACCTGACAGACTACATCTCATCCTTCATTGCTTCCCACCACATATTTGCATTAGGTCTAGAAATGACTTAAGTAAAAGTAACTGGATCCATAACATGTCCTATGTCATAGTTTTGTTCACCTAAGTAGACTATGTAATCTGGTGAGATAGGAGGTCACCTATCTCTAGTGGATCTAAGCAACTGCATAGGTTCTTGTACATCAGACACCTCTTCCTGAACAGGTATAGGTTCCTATGCCTGTATAGGCATGGTACTTGGACCTACATTTATCGGACCTGACTGTCTTGCTATCTCCTAAAGGATGTGAAGATCCTTCCTCATTATGGACATTGTATTCTAGAAACTTAACCGTCTGCGATTTCACTATTTTGGCCCCTCCTTCTTTACAGTAAAATCTGTAACCCTATGAGTGGTTGGGATAACCTACCAAATAGCAATAAGTGGAATGAGGCTGTAATTTACTCTCATAAGAAGTATATAACCTTACCACAGTAGGGCAGCCTCACACATGAATGTGTGCAAGACTTGGCTTCCTTCCAACCCAAAGTTCAAAAGGCGTCTTTGATACTGATTTGCTCGGGACTCTGTTCAAAATGTATAATGCTATCTTGATGGCTTCACCCCAAAGGTATTCGGGTAAGTTAGTCCTGCTCTGCATTGACCTTATCATGTCCTTTAGGGTGCGATTATGCCTTTTGGCCACACCATTTTGCTCAGGACTACCTGGCATAGTGAACTGAGCCACTATTTCAGCTGATTCCAAATGCTTGGCAAACAAACCTTTTTCTTGTCCTGCAACTCCATGTCTGCCATAGTATTCCCCTCCTCTATCAGATCTGATAATCTTTATTGATTTTCCTAACTGGTTCTCAACTTCAGTCTTAAAGATCTTGAACTTATCAAGAACTTTAGACTTCTCTTTAAGCAGGAACACATAACCATAACGAGAATAATCATCTATAAATGTCAGGAAGTACCTAGCATTGCACAACGTGACTGTATAAGGACCACTGACATCTGTATGTAGGAGGTCCAATAAACTAGAAGCTCAAGTTGAACCCTTTTTCTTTATCTTGGTCAACTTACCCCTACAACAATTGACACATGTCTCCAGATCACTGAAGTCCAGAGTTGGGAGAATGTTATCCTTCATCAATCTCTTAACTCTTTTCCTGGAAATGTGGCCAAGACGTTTATGCCACAACATGTACAATGTTTCCTTTATGAGGGTTCTCTTTCAAGTAACAGGCTCAGCAACATATGAAGAAGCATACATTTCATTAGGAGTAAGACACATTTTATACAATCCATATGATAAGAAGGCAGTACCAATATGTTTTGTATTGATAGAAATATTTACAACTGTATTATCAAATACAAAACGAAAACCTTCTTTATCCAAAACTGATACAGAGATCAGATTCCGTCTAAAAGACGATATATAAAACGTGTGTCACAAAACCAGGATAAACCCTATATTAAAGTTTAATCCCATATCTCCTACGTACAAAACGTCTACCTCTTCATTATTGTCGACCATCAGCTTCTCCTCTCCTTTAGTCGACCTTCTCTTAGATTTGAACCCTTGCATTGTGGAAACGACATGATTAGAAGCTTCACTATTTAACCACCAATAACTTGACGTGATTATAGCTACATCGGATTCATGAATCATATAGGCCGAGGAGTTACTTGACAGTTCCTGCTTAACCTTCGACAGCTTGTACTTCGGGCAATTGGCCTTCCTATGTCCCTTCTTCTTACACAAGAAGCACCTCATACCATTTATGTCATATGGACCCTTAGCAATCCTGGATTGTCCAATCTGAACCTGTGGAGAGGGTTTGGGTTTCTTACCCTAACCCTTAGGCTGTTAGGGCTTCAGTTTTCCCTTACCTTTGGCAGCTGCATACACTGAGAAATAAAGGTATTGATGTTCCAGGCCTCATCCTAAAGGATGTAAGACATCACCAACATCTCAAACTCTCGTGGGAGAGTATTAAGTGCCTGATGCAATATGACCATGTCAGGAATAGGTACATTAAGTACCTTCAACTTACTCTAAAGGTGAACTATCGTGATAATGTACTCTCTAACGCCTCTTTCTCCTATATATCTCATGTAGAACAACTCTTTAATCAAGGTTCTATGCTCCACATGAGAAGACCCTTTGTACCTCTGGGAATGCTTTCCATAAACTCCTTTGCTATGATCTTATCCGGTAATCCACTAAGCAGATAATCTGGGATCGACCTCTTGAAGGTCAAACAGCACATCCTATTTGACCACTCCCAAATTGTCATAGCTACTTTATCAGCTTGTGAACTGATATCAGTAAGTGGAGAAGTTCTCTCGAAATGTATCGCCATGTTGACGTCAGCCATCTCAGGGCAAACTCAACATCCTTCTTCCATTTTTTAAAATTGAAACTATTTAAGGTCTCAATCGTAACAACATTGTTGTTTACAAAAGATGTGATTGCAAGATATAAAAGATAATGTAAAGATTAGTAAAACTGTAGGATAACAGTGATACTTGAAGCATTAAGCAGTATCTGTACAGAAATCTAATCACACATATTATGAAACACCTGTGGACTTATTACATAATATATGCAATTAGACCTCTACATGAAACCGATCAGAGTACAAACCATCAACTCTTATGATACTACCACCTGTGAGTGAGTAAGTCATTGAAACAACAATTTTCTTCCATCTAATGCCTTTATGTACATTTCAAAATCTAATATAAAGTCAACATTTATGGATAAAATAATCAAATATGAGACCAGAGACCAGAGACATCCCCCAGCATGCAAACAATAAAATCTAAATACTTATTTGAAAGGCCACCGTGGTAACTGCACTTACTAGTACCCAAAAAGACCACAAAACATAAAGGATATATCCTTATGTTAATCTCACATTCTATATGAGCATAATTTATGTGAAAATTAGTTATAAATGCAAAAACCAAATGCACAGTCAAATAATCACATATTAGTGCTAAAAATATCGTCTTTAAACTTTATTTAAAAAATTCTCAATAAAAGTGATTTTTGTACTTTCCCGAATACTGAAACTATCATACGAGATACGAAACCTTAAGTGTCTCCTTTATGGGTAATTCGGAGCACAAAAATGCACTCAAAATTAGTTTTAAAAAGCTTAAAAACCTTTTTTTTCAAAATCCAATTACCAACGTAATCAATCCAGAAAAATTGAAAAATTTTAAAAATTCCCCTGATCTGAAAACTAGCCCAAAAGGACCTCGAGGCATCTTTATGGAAATTTTGAAAAATTTCCTCCTTTTTTTAATTTATAGTGTTGACATCAATAGCACTGTAGCGCTAACAACACTGTGCGCTGACGTCAATAGGCGTCACGTCTGAGCATGGCAAGGGGCGCACACGCGCGTCATGACGCGTATCAGATGCTTCTGGTGAGTTTGTTACATGCACCTACCACGCCTATATGCGCTTTCATTGTACGGCGTGTGCGTTGCAAACTCCACCACGTATTCGAATCGCTACCATTTGTGTGTCAAGATAAATGACGGGCGCTTGCGACGCACGTGCTAGCTGTCCCGTGCCTATGGGAAAATGAGTTGTGTGAGGCGCTTGCCTCGTGGGAGGACGTGATTTGCACACATCAACCAAACTGTCTTACAATAGTTACTATAGTATAGTCGGGCGTGTGTGGTGCACGCGCCTAACAATGCACTCAGGTTTCAATAATCTTGGGATCCTTTTTCCCGCACTTTTTGGCCCGTTTTCAATTCGTTTTTTAAAACTAGGATTATGTATACTACTTTTACGTTATCATATACGTTAAAAAACCAAAAAACAAATCACAAAATGATGAAAACCATAATGGATAAAAACTGAAAAACTTTTGTTTTCGGCAACCCGATCACGTAACCATTTTTATACCATGTGTAACACGTAGCATAGACTTTAATACGTATCCTGGATTGTTCATGAAAGGGTTAAAAATGAAAGAAATGCGAAATACCTGATTTTGGTTCCATCTTGACTTCTGAAGCGGTTTTTGTGGCCAAAACGAGCTCCAATCTCTCGAGATTTTCACAAAAAAGTTCATCGACATGTGGTTAACACCTTTCTACAATTTTCTCAATACGTAAGTGCTTTAACAGGTCAGAGAATCCATATGCTTACGAATAATATGAACAATTGCAAGAGACCTTAATCTTTATATCTTTCATATCGAACTTTTTTATCACAAGCCTTATATGAGTTCGCTCTACACTAATCAGAATCTATTTTTCTCTTAAATTTTGACCTATTAATTTAGATCATTTATTGACCACTTTATTAGTCTTATTTGAATCAACTTATATAATTTAATTGATAAATTATTGAAAAATTGAAAATTATAATTAACATTTGTCCAATACAATGACAAAGGACAAATTGTCCGACGAAGCAGCACAGCAAGGATCGGATGTTTAGAACGAAGAAGGAGTAGATCTTTATAGTGTAATTTGATTCTCCTGTACTTTTAGTTTTGGCTTTTTGAGTTTCGAAACCTGTGTGCAGAAGCATCAGTATTGAGTGTTGGGGAACATCAGTTACTGGAGAGGCTCTTTCAGAGCTGCGGGATCTTAATCCACGCACTTTCCACAATAATCATGAAGGTTTGTAGCTAATGACTTCTGAATGCTTGCTTTCTTTTGAATTTTGTGTTTGTCAAACATCTGCAGTCAATACCGTATTGCCATTGGCATTTCGTTGTGGTTGGGAAATTCTCTCTAATGTCTGATTTCTCTCGAGTAGTTCGATGATGTGGGTTTTTTGATGCCTAGTTCACTTTGTGTTATGTGTTCCTTGTGTGCAAATTCATCTTAACCCTTGTAAACTATGTACACATTCTTAATCTTTGAGAGAATGAGATTCATCACAATCATGTTCGGAATAGCTAGGATTTCATAAGAAGATGCCATTCATTTAATCTCTAAACCTGGCGTGGAGACACATAAGAACTTTTGAATAGAGATGGACATGGAAAGGAGATTTAAATCCAGATCCTTAGGTGTTTGTATCTTCTGAATTTGGCATACAGGAGAGAATCACTTACCAGTTCTAAACAAATTTTTTTTTTCTGAATTTACTTGTAATTGTTGCTGTAAAGACCATGGTATATCTATTCTGTTTTGAGTTGTTTTGCTCTGTTTTGATATAGCAACCATTACCTTAATTGCTTGTCCATCTTTTTTATTTCGTTGTGCAATGTCTTTAGGCAATTAAAGAATTAAACATCAAGACCAAGAATTGAGAGAAGCTCTAAGCACGTTCTATAGAAGATCTGGTAACTATCCTGGTAACTGTGGCTGTGATCAGGTACTGGATTGGACATTTATAAAGCATGTGGTTATGATTGCAGATTCCCAATGCACTTGACAGCAAAGTTACTCTGAATTTTGACCATGTAAAGCAAGGTCTAAAAGTTTATTAAGGTAAGTGCTTGACGTTGTTTCTTGAAGGTAATTTATCCTGTTTTTCTTCTGTATTATGGTCATAATTGATCATTTTCTTTCTTCCGGACCTAAAGAAAATAGATTCAGTTCCAACTAACATTAGTAAATCTGAAGACATCAAGCAGATGCTAGAGGAGCTTGGAATTGAGAAATAAAAATAAACTGCACTTCATGGAGGAGTTGGTGAGGAGGAACAAAATCAAAGGGCTGCTGCCCTAGCTGCAAGTTTGGCTGCTAGGTCACAAATTAAAGAGAATGCAAATAAGATTCAAATGTAGAAACCAAAGCTCCTTGAGGTTTTAAGATTGTAAATGCTGTATCTGCTTCATTACATGGAAGAAGTGCTGTGGCAACAAAAACTGCATTGAGTGATAAAACAACTGCCTGGATACTCATGCATATGGCTGGTGAGTAAATGAAAAATTTGTCAGTTTTTTCACTTTGGATGTGACCCAATCAATGATCACTTTGGAGCATGAAATTGAAGATTCTGGGGGGTTAATAATCTGTTGTTCTAATTTCTTGGCCTTAGTTTCTTATCTGGCACTTTCTAGTTGACTTAATTGCATCGGTTTCTCCACAATGATGTGCACTTCCAGAGTTAGTCAGGACCTGAACAGTTTTGTTTTGATGTGCTGTTATCATTAATTTTTTTTCCCAGAAAGGTTATGCTCAGCTGCTTACAACACATGGTGATGTTAACATTGAGCTGCACTGAGATATAGCCCCAGTAACATGTAAGAATTTTATCGCCTTTTTGGACGTGGATACTATGATGAACTACCTTCGGGTAGACTTAATATGATATTTTTTTGGTATTTGAGATGTATAATAAACAGAGTATCTTGAGAAATGTGAAAACTTTCTCATTGATTTAACAGGAGAACGTATATACAAGCTGTGCATCACGTGAGCAACACATGCCATTTAACTAAATAATTAAAACTAACTAATTGCCTAATTATATACAGCAACAAACAAACTAAAAATGATGATATACAGTAATAAGATGCTCTTAGATCATGTATGTTGAATAGGTCATATCCACTTTGTGCAGGAATTTTATGATTCAAGGTGGTCATCCCTGCTGGGACTGAGAGGCAAGGTGAATCTATATGGGGTGATATGGTAATTTCTTCGGATTTGGGATACTCTTGGAACATGCATGTTGAATTGTTACATCCACTTTGTGCAGGAATTTTATCATTCTAGGTGGCGACTTTAGTGGGACTGGGAGAAGAGGCAAATCTATTTGGTTGAGCAGTTGATGGCTTGACTGCGTTAGCTGCAAGGTGAAAGTTCCTATTGATTGTTGCTTGCACAGCTAACCGTAAACATTACACATATTTATTTCCTGGTCAAAAGTATATATTTAGTTTTCTAGCAATACTTTATGAATCTTCAGTCTTCTTATTATAGTTGAGAAGTTTAGTACTGTGTATCTCAATCCTTACACAAAACCTGAATAGGAAGAAGAGCAGGACAAGGTCAAACACGAGCATGGTGCTCAGTAGGAGGAAAATGTCATTTATACATTTTCGCTGCCATCATTTAAGTTGGTCGACTTCAACTGAGAATCACATTAGTGTGGAGGTTGGCTTGTGTTAGAGCAATCTGGATACAATACAATTGAATCTGAAGATGATGGTGATGGTGGGAAACATTTGAAAACAACGAATTCTCCAACTGAAGCTGCGGCCAGCCATTGAAACCGGTTGAGCTATGATTGCTCTGGTAAAGAAATGAATATTCAGACTTCTCTGGAGTGGTTAGCATCCCTGTATCTTGCAATGGTGGGGGAATATTAGTCAGTATTGTATCAGTTGAACTGTAAAATATTCTTGACAGGTGGTGAAACTTGAAATGTAAAATTTTGAGACAGCATTTGTTTAGCATAGGGAATTGTTTTTGAAGTTTGCATGTACAATAAGGTCATAGAATTAGTTCTGAGCAATTGCAGAATTGTGTTAGAAAGTGCTTGTGCCTCTGCCACAAGTATGTGCCAAAGTGACCATGTGTAAAGTGAAAGGGAAGCTAAAGTGCCAACTTCCTTTCCTTATTGCAGCCTTTGAACATAAAAACATTATTGAGTGTGACATTATTGAGTGTGAATTGTCATAATCTCCTGGTGGAATCTCTGGACCATTATAGTTGCTGCTTTCTCACCACTTACATCTGTGCTTTCAATATAATAAGACACTTTGTTTATTTTCATATCAATTTATAACTTT
The DNA here is from genome assembly GCA_025434745.1 of Erythroxylum divaricatum. Classification (NCBI taxonomy): domain Eukaryota; kingdom Viridiplantae; phylum Streptophyta; class Magnoliopsida; order Malpighiales; family Erythroxylaceae; genus Erythroxylum; species Erythroxylum divaricatum. The sequence continues at coordinate 4,834,691 of JANTPM010000246.1, read as the reverse complement.
GACCACCACAAACCTTTGGTGATTATTTAAATTTTAATTAAAAAGTTATTAAATAAAAGCTAATTGGGTTATTCTAGTTTATGAAAACATATTAATTTATAAAAATAGGTTCATTAATTAATAAATCAGTTGTTTTTAATGATAATGATTACTAAGATAAATCAGACTTAAAAATTGATCGATTCAAAGTTTTAGAGATTAAACCGGTCATATTTGTTTATTTTTTAATTATTAAAGTTTTCATCTTTTATAGAAGATAACTATATAAAAAATTCTAATTTCTCACTTTTTATAAAGCAAAAAAGAAAAATGTACTCAGATAGCTTGTTCTTTACTCATCAGTGTCCTTTTCTTCAAAAGCATTTTAGGAGACTGCAACCATTTCTTGCTGATTTAAGTTATATTCTGATTTGATGCTGTAAATTCTATCTGTCAATTCACCACAAATTGAACACATAGAATTGTATTCGGTATAAATTTTGCTAATATACGAAATCTAAAAATGTATTGTCTAAATATAGCAATTTAATCAATATATATTTAAAAAGTACTCATAAATAATATAATTTAAAGCTAAATGACTCGGGATTGAAAGAAATTGTTTCGACTAATTTGTTAAACTCGGCTCGATTTAAAATTTAATAAATTTATATTTAAAATATCAATTTCAAACTAAAACTTTAATCTTGATAACAAACAATTTCCAATTACAAGTAGAATAGGAATCATATGTGTTAAGAAAAACAAGTTTTAAGGATTAGAAAATGGTTTTGTTTGTGAAATTTATGGAAGCTGATTGGCACAAACTTTGGAGAATCTTTTGTCACTGAAATGAAAACACGAAAAATGCTTTTAACTGACAGCTAAATGACAAATGCAAATCTCCCCCAAAAAAACTCCTCTTATCTTCCCACCAAATTGAAGAATGACATCATAATGTGGACTGATCATTAAATTGGAGGTCTTATTGGTTACTAGTTTGATTGGTTTAATCATCGGTCAAACCGGTATGATGTCATAATTACGCAATAATTATATTTAATTATATATAATATTAATAATATTTAAAAAAATACAAAAATATACCAAAAAAATAAAAATTTTATTGAACCAGTAGTCGGACCGGTCAATTGACCAATTTTGACCGATTCTCATTAGTTTAATTGAGAACTGGTTTTAAAGGGTGAACCGGACCGGATAGCCAATCGATCACTGGTCGAACCGACCGATCCGGTCTGATTTTCAAAATAGAGATATCACCATATCTCCATTTCTTTTTTTTTCAAAATTGAGAGACATGATTAGTTCGGTGGGGAGAATGGTAATAAGAATTATAATTAACATAATGATGACTTTCATTCTTTACTATATTGAAAAGTAAAGAGTATTATTCTAAAAGGGATATAAAAATATTGTTTCATTCAATTATAATATATTATCAATCATTTTTTTCATTCCTTTATTCTTATACCAAGTGATCAAACACTCCCTTAATGTTTTTGGTGTTAGAGTTTAATTTCATTGGAGGTATTTAAAGAACTATTTAAATAACTAAGTTAAATTTACACGATAAAAGACAAAATTTTTCTGTAGTTTAAGAAATATTAAAAAATTGATCTTTAAAATTTTCAAAAAAATATTTCTAATTATTATTCAAAAAACTCTTCTTTTAGACTTCAAATAGAAAATAACGACAAAAATGGATAAAGTTAAACTTGGAATAATCAAATGTTATTTATACGATGATTCATCTTTAAGTCTTAAACTTTATCGAACTAATTAAATCAATTTAACGAATAATTTATTATAATTATTTTATATTATTTATTCAAGATAAATTTAACTTATTAAAATCGAATTTAAAAGTTGAGTTGAATTATCATATTATTGACGTTTGAAGTCTAAGAAATAGTATCTCATTTTCTAAACGCTTTATGTCAAGTCGAGTTTGCACAACTTAAACTCGGTCTTGGCTTTTAATTCAATTGAATTTATTAACTTTTTTTTTGTTGCCCATGAGGTGTCTTAGGAGGGTCCCAAATATAGGAAGACATCTTTAAGTCATCCACTCTTAGACTAATCCCCGCTCGAGTCGGGTAGGTCCCTTACGGGAGGCAAAGCTCTGATCTCAAGTTTTAAACGGCTGCATATATGAGCGCGATTCGAACTCGCAATCTTATTTAAACCAAGAGAGCCCCTTATCAATTCACCTGTGCCTGCTAAATTTGAACCGGACTAAGTATATTGACTTAACTCGCTTATAATTCAATTGAATCCATTTAACTTTAAACTGGATTAAGCCTCTTAAATTTGAGCCGGACTAAGCAAATTTACTTTGAATTGGGTCGACTTAAACCCTAACCCTATTAGCGTCAGTCGACGTCACAAAACTTCTGGTCAAAGAACGTGTTGACCGAGTCCTTTAGTTTCTTACATGGCACGGCAAGTCAGAAATTGAACTCAGCTTACGTAGCAAAACAGGAAACTTCGCAATTTCGACTTGATTAGTTATTCAACTAAACCGTCCAAAGAGATAATGTAAGAAGATAGCAAAGCTGTCATTAGCAAACCCAACAAAGAAAAAGATTTGGATTGTAGTTAAGGCAGTGACGTTCCATCTACAACCTAATTTTTTTATTTATAATTATGATATATAAAAAGATCACAATAATTTAGGTCATACAACACCTTTTGACTCTTCATGTTTTTGTTTACGTGCATAACACTTTTTAATATCATCATCACATTTAATCTAAAGTCCCGCAATGAAACGAGATCTGAAGAAGTTTGATAATATGCAACCTTATCCTTACATACTTACCACAAAATTGAAATTTTTAAGACAAGATTAGTATTTATATGAAATTTCATTTGATTCTCTATTTTCTTTTTAAAAAAGAATTAGAGGAACTAACAAAATAATAAAAACATAAATGTGAAAACATGAGAATTAAAGAAGTTCTGTAATATACGGTCTTATTAAAAGATCCAGAATTAGTACATCTTTGGGGGAGCACTTGGTAGAATTGGGAAATTGGGAACTTACCCTCTCCTCCTCCTTCTTCTCCTAACTGCAATGATGGTGTCCACTAAACAACAGTTCCTTAAAACGGTTCTCTAGACATAAGAGAACAAAAACTTATCTACACGTTGAGTTCACTTAATGATTAATTCAGGAACCCAAGGACAAGCAGGAGGAGCTAGCAGGCAAAACACTTCTTTCCCTGGTGAAAAAAAGAAAAGAAAAGAAAAGAAAAGAAGAGATCTTGTTGATCTAATATTGCTATACAGTAGACACACCCTACTCTCTAAACCTGGACCACATAACCCAAAATATGTTTAGGATCTCTCCATCTTGAGTTCAAAGAAGCTGAAACAATCACATTACAGAAAAAGGCTATATACATAAGTAGCACTTATACACAAAAATGAATGGACATCTGTAGATATGTAGGGCAGTCAAATACGAATATGCTGATATTGTTTCTGGAGAGAATTAAGGTTTAGGGAAAGGACAAAGAAGGTAGAGACAACAAAAGACCAAGTTGTATATAATGTGGTTGGAGATGCAATGATCACTGAACAGAGTTGGAGTTGGGGGGTATGAAGTCAAATGAGTTGAGAGATTGTGTTATGAGATGGAGCTAAATATGGTTTTGGATTTCATTGAGAAATGTAAATTATACAGAAAAAAGTGCACAAGCATGCATGTACTATATCTTTTATAAACAAAATATGTAATTATTATATTTTAGAAGCGAGTTATACAAATTATATATATATATATAACACTTTGTAAATTTAAATTACGTGATTTTAATAAATTATTTTAACATGTAAATGAATTAAAATTAAGTGAAAAATAATATGAATTATAATTTTATTTATTATGATTCACTAGTTAATATTTTAAATTAAAATGTTATTTCATTAATTGAACCAAAGTCCTAGATTTTAGAAAAAAAGATTAGAATTATTGGTACATGATATAAAATAAGTTTCAACATGTATCTAATGTTAGATTAACTACGTATCATCATCGTTATCGTCATCTCTCAGTCTAAAATCTAGTAATAAAGCGTGATCTGGAGAGGTCTGATAGTACGTAGCCTTACTTGACAGGGTAAAAAGAGGCTGTTAGATTAATTATGTATCTTTTTTAAAAATGATTTGAACCACTCTTTTGAAGGGCATGCAGGGCCTAGATTTTGGAGAAAGGATATGGGACTTAGTAGTAGAATATGGCATAAAATAGGTAGTGGTGTATGGTGTGTGGAGGGGTTAATGTTAGAGTATAGAAAAAGGGAAAAGAAGTTGGGAAAGGTAAAGAGTTCTGGCAGAGTTTGGAGATGGATTAGGAGGCAAAGGAATGTGTTGGGAGAGTGGTTTTGATGATGATATGCACGCCGGCAGCTTTAGCCAACACTCTGTCTCTCTATCTCTCTAAACCCTATTGGCACGCCTGCACCTCACTCACTATCCACTAAAAAAAAAAAAAAACCCTATGCGTTCAAAACACTTTCCATGTCTTTCTCTCCATGTTAGGCTTGAATAAAGCTAACCCACTAACCAATCTGTGATCTCTTACGTACCCTATTGTTGTCTTTGTTTTCCTTTTCTTCGTCTTCCTATCATCTTTTGTCAGACAACACTTACCTATTTTCTATACATTAACCATTCCATACCCACCTTCTATGTCTTTTTAAAGAGTAACCTATATTAGTCTATACGATATGCTATGTTTTGTGTATTAAAGATAGGAATACTGAACTATTCTCATCGGTTACACAAAAAGAAAAGTAGATTTATATTCTTATAGATTCCTCTACCCTTTATCAGCAGCAGGTCTCTCTGTATCTGTACCTCTTCTATTCTACTCTTAAATTATCTTAAGTTTATAGGGTTGCAGCCAAAAAAGAGAGAGAGAGAGAGAGAGAATCCAACTCGAAAGATCCTAACTTTAATCATTTCTCTGCCCCAATTCCACAGTTAAAAACGCAAACACCCATCCCTCTCTTCACTCTCCAACAAAAGATCATCAACCCAAGTTTTTATATTTGATGTGGGTCTTTGTATATGTTAAATGGATACCTTGTTCAGGCTAGTCAATCTCCAGCAATCTGATCAATCTTTCAATTCTACCAGCAGGACCTCCAGTAGCTCCAGATCCTCAAGACAAAACCATAGCAGTAACCATTATCAGTACCAGCAAGAAGACGAAGAATGCTTCAATTTTTTCATGGATGAAGAAGACTTCTCTTCGTCTTCTTCTAAGCATTACTATCCTTATCACCATCAACAACAACATCATCAACACACTCCATCCTCTACCACTACTACTAACACCAGCACCCAAACAACTACTCATCCTCCACTTGACTCCACCGATTTCTCCTTCTCTCTTTCTCGTGACCTCAACTTTGATTACTCCAGCAATTGGTCCACGGACATCCTACTCGAAGCTGCTCGGGCCATCGCCGATAAGAACAGCGCTCGTGTTCAACAGCTGATATGGATGCTTAACGAACTAGCCTCTCCTTATGGTGACACCGAACAAAAGCTTGCTTCTTACTTCCTCCAAGCCTTGTTCAGTCGCATGACTGATTCTGGAGAAAGATGCTACCGTACTTTAGCTTCAGCTTCGGATAAAACATGCTCTTTTGAGTCCACAAGGAAAATGGTATTGAAGTTTCAGGAGGTGAGTCCTTGGACTACTTTTGGTCATGTTTCGTGTAATGGTGCAATCATGGAAGCTTTTGAAGGTGAAAATAAATTGCATATTATTGATATAAGCAACACATACTGCACCCAATGGCCTACTTTGCTCGAAGCTCTCGCAACACGCACCGACGAGACACCCCACTTGAGGTTAACCACTGTCGTGACAGCCAAAACCAGTGCAGTTAGTTCAAGCAATGGAGGATTAGCTGCAGTTCAAAGATTAATGAAAGAAATAGGAAACAGAATGGAAAAATTTGCAAGGCTTATGGGTGTTCCATTTAAATTCAATGTCATACACCACGCAGGTGATCTATATGACCTAAACTTCTCCGAGTTAGACATTAAAGATGATGAAGCTTTGGCCATCAACTGCGTTGGTGCTTTACACTCGATCAGTTCAGTGTCCAATCGCAGAGACTATGTCATCTCATGTTTCAGAAGATTACAGCCGAGAATCATCACTGTGGTCGAAGAGGAAGCTGATCTCGAGGTGGGCATTGATGGGCAAGAGTTCTTAAAAGGTTTTCAAGAATGCCTACGATGGTTTAGGGTTTACTTCGAATCATTAGATGAGAGCTTCCCAAGAACAAGCAATGAAAGATTGATGCTTGAAAGAGCAGCAGGGAGGGCCATCGTTGACTTGATAGCATGTCCACCGTCTGATTCCGTTGAACGGAGGGAGACGGCGTCGCGGTGGTCGGGACGGTTGCATGCCTGCGGGTTCACTCCGGTGACTTTCAGCGACGAGCTGTGCGACGACGTACGCGCCTTGTTGAGGAGATATAGGGAGGGTTGGTCAATGACACAGTGCGGGGATGGTGGTATGTTCCTGTCTTGGAAGGACCATCCTGTTGTGTGGGCTTGTGCATGGAGAGCCTTCTGATTGATTGATCAGCGTGATGGTTTCATATCTTTTCCCTTTTTTAGATTTTTTTGGGTGGAAGTTTAGTGGAGTGCATTGCACGTGTGATGGGTTCTTTTGACACGTGCATCAAAGTGAAGAGAGAAAGGTTTGGGTAGGGAATTTGCTTTGATTTGAAAAGAAATGAAGTAAACTATTTACTTTTCATCAACCTTTGTTTGATTACATAATATTACTTTTTACGGATTGATTAAATATGATTTTTAATTTGAAGTATATATAGATTTCTTCCATCTTGGCATTTTCATATATTTAAATTTCAAATAAAATTTTGGAATCTAAAAACATCGAGTCAAGTCTTTATTTATAATTTTTTGTAAAATTATGAACACTTATTAATAAATATTTTTATCGGACTTTCTCAAATCCCGTAAAATCCCGTGCTAGCAGAATTTTTATTAGAGCGTTATTGTCATCGTCTTGTATTATATTAAATCACCGGTCTTACTCCGCAAATCATATTTCTAATTTGAATAGGTTGGTTGAATTTGGGACGAAAGTTTTGTTTATTCTTCTAAAGTCAAAAAGACATGCAATTAATTAACACCTAATGAAAAAATACAAAGTTTAAGATTTATATCTTGGTTTACAAAGTTTAAGATTTATATCTTGGTTTACTTATTTACTCTTTAACCTACGTCATTTTTTTATTGTCACGTATGTGAGTCTACTGAAAATAATATCTTTATTATAAAAAAATAAAGCTACGTACTATCAGATTTTTTCAAAGCGAAAATTCAATTGAGTGTTACAATGTTAGGATACAACATTTGACTTATAATGCCGTGTTATCTGCTATCTCTGGAATTAAGCAGACAATTGAGACAAAAAAAAGTCATATTTTCTTAACTTGAATGGTTTGGTTCTATTCCTTTTAAAATTTGGTGTTTTCTCTTTGTTTTTTCCAAGTTTCGAAATGGGTTTGGTATTTGGTGATATCAACGAATACGAGTGATGTACTTAATCACATGTAATAACTAATCAAAAGTTGTTAGAATCTTACACCACGACCACAAAAGTTATTAGGATTGGTTAAGGCTTTAACAGAATCCTTTTTCCTAAATGAATGTAATATATCAATGTTATAAAAATCAGACCAGAAATTAAATAAGTAAGATTAGAAGTTTAAGAATTAAAAGGTTTTATCGTATTAAATCGTTATGAAATTGAATAAAGATTAAATAAAATTAAAGAATTTGAAATATGATTGGGAGATATTGTCCTTATATATTGAAAAATTTGAAGTTTAATAATAAAGAGATTATTAAATAAAAATTAATGTATTTATTTTAATTTATAAGAACTTATTAATTGATAAAAATCGATTAATTAATAAATTAGTTATTTTAAATAACAAAAGTTATTAAAACAATTCGAACTAGAAAGTTGAAATTGAACCGAAAAGTTGAACAATTCAAAATTTTTTCTGTTGAATCGATCAAATCAGTTGGATTTTTATTTTTTATAATTTTACCACCAAATGAGTAAAATTTTTATAAAAAATCGAATTTGGAAAAACTTTCAAAGTTGTCTTAGTAAGTCTAATGATAGGTTAGATCTGTTTAAAAAGGTATGTTTTTTCTTATAAAATAATTTCTATTTAAATAAAAATTTAATTATCCATAATAACGTGTAAATTATTTATTTATTAAGTTACTTATAGAATTAAGGGTAATTTAAAAAAGTCAAATTTTATTTAATTTTGTAATACTAACCCAAATTTTAAAAATTAGTATTAAAATGTTTAAAATTTTAATTTTCAACGAAATTTAAAGTTAGGATCACTTAAATATTTTAAATAATTACTTGAATTTCAACTCAAAATTAAGAAATCTCTTCTTTGTAACTTATAATTTACCAACTTTTAGAGAGATTTCTCAAAAAAAAAAAAAAGTTCTTACACTTTACACTCTATATTTGACTTTGGCAACAATGAGAATACAAAATCATTACTTTTAATCACTCAAACTAACTTGTGGTGGCCAGCATATTCTTGTGCATACGAGGGTGTTTCTCAATATCTTGTTTTGGTGCCTAATCCTCCATCTTCCACACCAGCTCCATAGCCATTGATAAACCAAAGGATCCCACCACCAACTCTCTTATCTAAAGAGGTGGCCCCTCAAACCTCAAGAAAGCAATTTGGATTCCCTCCATGGTGGGAGTGGCAAGGAGGTTTAAGAAGCTTGGTATTTTTTGGGCTTTTTTTTTCATAAAGGAAAATAATACATCAGATATTAATTAGTCGAGAAAAATAGCGTCTCGACTGATCATTTAAAAAAAGATTATGGGATCCTAAAAGTAGAACATCAAAATAAATGATACCAATATCGTCAGGATCGGCATGGATAGCAAATCAATCCGTACATCTATTACTCTCTCGGTGCACATACCGATAAATTTTTATGGCCTTTTGAAATCGACCAAATGAAAGTTCCTATTAGTGGGAGCTTCTTTTTAGGCTTCCTCTTCACATCTCAATCGTTTTGATGAGACTTGCCTGCTTCTTCCAGCTTAACATTACCCCACTCCTTTTGTTCACTTTCCTTTTTTTCCTTTGTGTATCACTTTTCTATCTCCATTCACTCAAAAGTCTTTTTATTTCCTTTTTGGTGTTCTACACCAATAAAAGTAGCTGCTTTATGTTCATGACCATAACCAATGCAAAATAATGTTACCAATTGATAAAATTAGAGCCAAATTACTAACATACTAATGCATTTATTACGATTCATAAGTTTTGTTTACTCGAGACGGTTTCTTTATTCGTAAATACAATATTAAAACCGTGTATTACTTAATAGTAAATTTAAGTTTAAGAGGGTTTAAAATAAGGTTTAATATGCTTTAAGCCCTAATTCAAGGGTTCTTCCTAAATCACCCTATATACTTTTCATGTGATAATTTTCCTCTTTCAAAAAGATACATAGGCCCGCCCATGTATCTTCTTTAATGGGGTTAAACGCTTTAAGCCGCTTGATTTCTTTCCACCATTGACTAAGACCTGGTAGCTGTTGAAGCTTTTGCTTAAATGGGACCAAGTTGTGAAGCAAAAAGAGTGAGGAAGGAGTGGTGGCTTCTGGTCTGGCTTTAGAAGCTTAACTTCCGTGCAATGGCTTTCGGCTTTATGGCCTTAGAGCACATGCTATGTGTACTTTAGCTTCTGGTATTATTGGCAAACCAAAACTTCTTTTTTCCTTCATTATTTCTAGTGGGTGACTCATAAGCTGCACCATCTCCCCCACACTCGAACAAAAGAAGATACAACAGGTTGCATACCCTTTTTAAAAGCTCTAGACTTTAACATCCTAATATAAGAACTGTTGAGTTCGGCTCCTTTGTTATTTCATATTGGTTAAAGACAACAATTGAGGTAAGACTTTTATCTATATAAGGAGATTGTTACCTCCTTAATTAGTACATCAAACAAAATCAAAGTTTTGTATGACTAACTTGACTCTAGTTAAATTCCTCTTTTGAGGTGAGAATTGGAGAGTTTGTCTTGTGAATTTCTTTGTGAGTGTGTTGGTATATTGGAGGATTGGGTGAGAGGAAAAATTGTGTGATTGTAAAATATTTTCAAATAGTAGATTTTCTTTTCGGTGCCCGTATTTTTTTTTTCGGGTTTGGAAGTTTCCACGTAAATTCTCTTGTGTTGCTATTTTTTGATATTTTTGTCTATTAAATATCCTTGAATATGGGTCTGGAAGGTCTAAATTTTCAACAAGAACAAAGCACTCTAATTAAGTTTAAGCAAAAGATATTAGTGAGAAAATAAAAAACTTAATAAAGAAACGAACACAGAAATTTACGTGAAAAACTTTACAGAATAGGAAAAAATCACAAGTATAAGTGACCGCGTACCTTCTACCGTCACTTAAATAGCAGACTTACACGATTACAGAAAGCTATACGGTCGTCACACATGATCCGGTATGTCATCTACACAAGTGTGTTTACGAAAGTATATGTCTTCACCCTTCACATTGTTACAAAGACTTACACAATTGATCTACACATTTGTGTAAATCAAAGGCATGAACCTTTTACATCCTACATGACTTGTATTTCTCCGCAAGAACTTTTTATATCTTATATTTACTTGTTCGTCATTCTCATAAATCATATAGTTATCATAATTGACACTAAAAATCTGCTCTTTTGTAATGTTATTTGATTGTTGGTTCAAATTCAATTTGATTTTGGATTAAATAAAAATATAATATATAACCAATATTTAAGCTTTTTTTAGATCTTCAAAATTTGGTTCAAAAATTTAAACTTTTTTAAGAAATTAATTTTGAATTTCACGTAAATTTTAATCAATTGACTTTTATTTTTTTACTTTAAATTAAATAAACTCTATTTACAATAAAAGAATTGTTTGCACTTACACCATCATAGTTTTGAGATATGTTGAAATTAGAAAAGAGTATTTATTAGATGCTTTAGAGACTTTATACTTATCTTATTATTAAAATTTTCTTAATTTACGCATATTTTTCACTTTACAAGAATCCTTTATTATGAGAGTATAGAAAGGGACCACCGTTTTCTTTTTATATTTTTACAAAGAAATTATTTCCGTAATGTGAATTTGTGATTTTATGCTTACAAAGGAGTAACATTACCGATTGCTCTAAAGCGCATCTTCTTAATAATGCATATTGATATATACCAAATTAACGCTTATAATTAAGTAATAAATTTGGCTCAAACTGGTATTGACATTGTTAGGTGGATCACTAGAACTCACAACCTGTGTTCTTGTGCCACTTCTGGTTTAATATGTGATTGACCCAATAAAAGAGCCCAATTCCTGACCAGTCTTGCTTTCCTTTGCACAACCTGTGTCAAGTCAGCAAAAGATAGTTGAACATTCTCCACTTGAGTAAAAGACACAGGACTGTAGTTTTAAAAATTTTAGAATTTTTTTAATTTGCAATTATTTTGAAAATTTTTGTTAAAAAATAATGGCAAAATACATGTAATGACTGATTATTTAACATCAATCAGTTCGGATTTCCACTTAATTTCACCTAAGCTTCTTTCAGATAATGGATAGTCCACTCAAGTTTGGGTTCAACGACAATTGTACTTATTTTTGCTATGATTGATTATTTAACATCGGTCAGTTCAAATCTCCACTTAATTTTACCTACTTTCAAGTAATGGATAGTCCACCCAAGTTTGGGTCAAATGACAATTGCACTTGTTTTTGATATGGCTTCAATGGTTTCTTTAACCAAGTCACTATCTATAAGTTACTGATTCATTTTTCAACAGGATCAAATGTCAATCCATCTTTTTCCTTGGTCATTTGCAACCTGTACTATTACTGAAATGACCATGTTACTTACTGTAATTAAGCCAAGTATTTGAAGATGCAGAGAGTTCATCACATATCCATAAAAAGGTATGCTTTTCTTCAAAGCTAATAGTAACATCACCTTAACAAATAGATTTTTGGGTTATGAGTAAATGCCTTTGAAGAGTAGTGAAACCAGCTAAAAAATAAGCAGATAGCATTAACATTATTATACACTAAAGTTTATAGTAATCGTGCTATTTACTACACTCAACCAGAAGGAAGTCTCCACTTCTTATGCCAATAGATTGACACTCTTGGCCAAGCTGGGAATCCAAAATTGTAATCAAGCGGCCGATCGGCAGGTCCCCCAACTATCAAAGGTAACCACACATATCGTGAGTCCCTCAAATCGGCCGGATTCCATCGATCTGCCATGAAAATGAATGAACCAGCCAATCCTGGTAAAGGTATGACAAATGTGCTTTGTGCAAAAAAAGTTGCCAGTCGAAATATCTTGTTCCCTCCAACACAAGGGTTTCCCATGGTCTCCCATGGACCCATAACCAACTCAGCTGCATGCGCTAAGGCCTCATTTGGTGCCCAGCCAGTGCATCCTGATGTGATCATGTAGTAAGTCCCTTCATGTTTAAAGAGAGCCGGGGCTTCCCGGTGCTGTCCGACAAGAATTTTTCTCACGTCGTGTGTGACATCAAGATAATCTTTAGTAAGAGGTCCAATGTGGAGTTCACTGTTGTCCTCAGAGGAATATATGAGATATGCCACACCATCATCATCTTTGAATACTGTCATATCCCTGCTTTCACACCCATGCGGTCGTTTGCTGTATAAATAATCAAAAGGACCCGTTGGGTAATCGCTAACCGCGACACCAACACCAGCTTTCGTGTAGTTGACATCATCAATATGCATCCACATTACATATTTCCCTGTATATCCATTGTATATAACTTTCGGCCTCTCAAGCACGTTGGATTTGTGAAGATCATGAGTTTCATTTGTCTCTTCTGCCGCCAGCACTATACCTTCGTTTTTCCAGCTCCATAGGTCCTTGGAGGAGTAGCAACCAACTCCAATAATGTCAACCTAAACCAAAGTGCATGAAAAGATCATATCAACTTAAATAAGTGGCTATATTCGAAAGACGAAACGCGTAACATGCTATGTGCATAGTGAAATCAAGATTAATGAGCATAAGACAATATATTATGAACATTATAAGGTGCTAGACATTTTCTAGCAGTTCACATCGAATTCCACGAGCATATGTAAAACATTAGGCCTGAAACTTCATTTTGATTTGATCCATATACGGAACAAAATAAAATAATCATCTTAAAATCTTCGAACATGACTAATGTCAAACAATCCAGAACTACTACTTCAGAGAACGTAAATCAAATCCCTGTGCACGTTAAAATTATAGTTTGAATTTTGAAAGCACTAGAAAAGCTTGCCCGTGCTTAGCAAATACTTCGACACAACAATTTTGAGGCATTAAGTTGTATTTCTGCTGCTCATTAGCACTACACTGCTGGTGCTATGTCTACAATAGATGGGAAAGAGTTCTGAAATCGAAGACTAATCAACTCAGCTCGGTGCAACTTTATCCAGTCAAATGAAATTATGCAAGAACTATTTTCTTAAGAGAGAAATGGACAATGATCGAAAGTTGTACCAAAAAATGGGAAAATGGAAGAATATAATCTAAGGAATCATACCTATTAGCCTGCTTTGCAAGAGAATACTATTTTTCAACAGAGCTCCTAGCAACTATATAAGGAAATAAGGCCCTCAAGTACCTTTCAAAAGCATATACTATTTTATCTAAAAGGTCTTGCAAAACAGACGGAAACAGAGATGGAGCTGAACCACAATATATAAGACCTTGAACAGACATATTGACTTAACACCACCTTTGTTTTCCAAACACCAGTTTCATATATTTGACCATCCCACCAGATTCAATTTCCCTCAAATATGTATTAAGTACCATAAACAAATCCAAAGATCAATCTGTGAACCACACAATTGAATGCCAGAAACTTCAAGTGAAACTTCATATCATCACCAGCTCAACTACCCAGGCAAAAGAATGTTATGTAGATTTTGCAATTCCAACACATGGAAGCTAAGACCAACCAAAAGAACATAATTACTCTATATATCAAACCTACATCAGAATGATTGATATTATAAATCAGATCAGTACCAAGTTACAATCAGCATTTAATTATAACAACTCAAAATGGAAACAGATCTCATACCACTTACTACTAAAGTTGATATTTACTTGGTGATCATTGAACAAATGAATCCAGTATAGAGGTCAAACAGAATCCACTTTCAATATTTGATGGAATCACTTAGAAGTTAAGTTTTCCACTGGTTTGGTACAAAAAACAATTTCTCCCAAAAGGTGAATTCGATAATACAGAAAACATGTTGCCAAACCAGAATCGACTATACTATTTCGGCAAATTAAAAGAAGAAAACACAATCAATTTTCTTTATAATATTTTTATAGAGGAATAAGGACTGTCAAGAAGCTGGTGATAGACTATGGTCAAATGAATATCTCCCACTTACCCGTGCTGCTGCTTTCTTGTGAGCATGAAATGTTGGTCCATCTTTGTACTCTCCATACCAATAGTATGTCCTAGATTTCTCATCATACAGAATGCCCCCTCCATGAGCTTGAATAGGATTCCCGTCTGTATCCAACCAAATCCTCCCAGGGTAATAGTAAGAACTATCATTGCTATCACTATTAGTCGGACCAATGGCAGTTTTTATACCAGGAAAGAATATGTGCCTAAGTTGCGAACTTTCATCAAGAAATTCATCGATCAGTGTGGTTGGCTTTTGAGGCCGTCGTTTTGCTGCACGTGGTGATCTTTTCCTAGGTGGGGGAATTTGAATATTCTCATGTTCAACTTCTTCAAGTTCACGAATGACAGGGTTATGACTCATACCAAATTGGGCCACTCCACCTTTAGCACCATAGTGGTTCACAAGGGAGTATAAATGAAGAAATAGTAGAAATCCCACCAAACTCCAAACCACTGTAGACAATGAACATCTACTCCCTGCAATGTAATTGAAAGAGGTTGATTTCCTGTATTTGTTCCTCATCCTCATATCCTTTCTCTTTTACCTCCAATGTAACACTGCAATTAAAAGAATGGAACATGTAGAGATCGAAGTAACCGGACCAAACATGAGCAATGGCGAAACTGTTTTATATTAGTTATTGAAATAATAAGAACGCAATTGCACATATGAACTCAGAGATGGTTCTTTGCTAAACATCGAATGACAACAATTGGTAATAATCTCCCATAAAAACGAAAAGGATAGTACAATCAGCAGAACAATTGTTCTAAGTAATCAATTATCGAAAGCTATACCATCATTTCTGCATCGTTCAATGCGTTTAAAGATATTAAAAAGAAGTTCTGTCCTAAATAGCAGATCAACTAAGAATCCCAATTTGAAAGAACTGATCTTTTCACCCTCTCTTTCCTCGAGCCAGTTTCGTATTAAATTCAATTTTAGAAAATGCATAAGAAGAAATGAAGTCCAACACGAAAGAAGAAGAACAAACACATAGAACCAACACTTGAGGACCAAAGTCAAACACCTTACCTGCCAAGAACCTAACCATGAAAGAAGCCAAATTTCCAGACATGGGTTTCAAAGGTGGAAGCTTTTTAGAATTCAAGCAACAAACAGACCCAACAAAGCAAACAATTCACATACAACTTCACTGTACCATCCACCACGAGCCATAAAGCTCTCTCCTGACACAGTTACAGCAATTTACAGTGAGGTCAAGAGCAGAGGAAAAGGGAAAATACTGAATTTGGGTATGCTTGGTTGTTATGGTTCAATATGGATCTAAGGCGGTTGATGACAGGTTACGATGACTTAAGACCAAAGATGCTGTCTTTGTTCCTCTCTCTCTCTCTCTCTCTCTTTCCCTTATCTCAGTAAGACCAAAGATGTTTGTTGGGAGATGATGTGTTGGGTCTCTCAACTCCCAACTCAATGGGATTCGTATGTCCTGCAGTGACACTCTCTGTTCATTTACATAAAGCATATTAATTATCAATGATTTAAGAGTTTAGAGAATCCAATTATACATGGACTGTTAATCATGATTAGGAAGAAAGATAATTAATTATGTTAGAATCACTTGCTAAAATAAATAATTAAGTAACAAAAGTGAATCTAAAATTTAAATTTGTTATACCTACTCCTTCCTTTTTAGGTATTTTTTGTTCACTACTCCCTTTTTTTAATCATAAATTTATTTTATGTTGAATAACAAAAGAAATTAATGTAATGATAAATATAGATTAAAAATACAAACCTCTAAATTAATGATAAATATAGATTAAAATTAATGTTTTAAAACTCAACGCGTTCTGCCAATTTCACATAAAAATATTTAGAAGTAACCAAATTTTCAGTTTGGTTTTTAACTTTATGGTTAGATTTAGTTTAACAATCTTTGTTGCTAATAACTGATCAATTTATTAATTAATCAATTAGATTTTATTAACTAAACTTTTTTTATAAACTAAACTAATTTGATTAATTTTTTATTTAGTAGTGTTAAACTTTAATTTTTTTTATAAATATTTTAATTATTTTTAAAGTTTATTAATTTTATTTAATATTTAACCAATTTTATAACATAGTAATACTAGCAGAACTTGTTTTACTTTTTCAACTTCCGGTTTTATTTATAAAATTAAAAAGCTTAACAAATTCTTTTTTTATACAAGGAAAATTACAAAACTAATTTATCGCTCTTGGGAACATAGCGCTTAGCGTATCGGGCGGAGGAGTTCCTGACCGCCGAAAGGGGGCTCATGTAGTATTGAAAATTCTGAACTGTACACCCCTGCGAGATGAGCGAGGCGGTCTGCGCACTGGTTGTCTTCCGTGAACACATGCTGCAGTTGGACCATCCACTCCCACTGCAACAGCTGGTGGATACTTATCACCAAAGCAGAAACCTCAGTCAGTAATCCGAGAGGGGCGGAGAGAAGATTAATGATATCAAGAGAGTCGACTTTAAGGACAACTCGGCGATAGCCCAAGTCCCAAGTCAAGATAGACTCGAGTGAACCCTCCGTAACTCTGCAGTTAACGGCAAACTCTCGTCTAAGTTGTGCATGAATATTAAGTTTAACAAATTCTTTCTCCGTCACAAGCATTGCCGATTAAAGTAAGAGGTAGTTGCAGTCCTTGCGGAAACTTAAACTAAAGAAGGTGCTTGTGCTAATTAGGAAGTTTGACCTTTCTTTCATTTCGATCCCTGTACACGATATTCTCCTCCTCCGATCCATAAGCTATGCAAGCATGAGAAATAATTGCAGATGCTTCTTGAGAGTGCATGAATCACAAAATCCAAATTCCTTTGTACCTTGATCTCGCATATGCAATCTCTGCGATGCAGGAAATGGGAATGGAGCGATGGAACATCTAGATAAGCTCCTATCCCTTTCTTGACAAGCATTGGTCACCCAGGTTAGTACTAAAACCACCATCAAGATTGAAAGGACTAACATTGATGCCCGTAACAGTCGGACCAAACCCCGAAATGGCTTGCGTCGGTGCTTTTCAACGTCTTCTTCACGATCAGGAACTTTTGTCACCTCGGGGAATTTATCAAACATGTCCTGGAAGATCAGCCGTAAGCCCAAGCCAGGACGTGGAGGGACCGAGCTCTCTGTTTATTTCTGTAGCTCATCTGTTTGCTTTGTCTACCGCTAGTTCGATTGGACATCTCCCCAAAATATCACCCAACTTTCTGTCCACCTTCAACCAATCCCCAAGCATAGACCAACCACAGTTTGCTTTTGTTGATCACGCCTCCGGATGCCATATGTCTACTCACTGATTAAATCTCAGTGACTTCCCAGTTTGCTTGTCTGTACCTGCTCTATATTCCTTTTGCCAATATCATCCATCGTTGTTTTGTAAGTGGTTCTGCATCTACCTCTATTCTTATTCTTTTCGACTTTTTTCCTTCTAGCTATCTGGTACAAGATTCCAAAAAAAGGATAGATTATTGGAAAAAGATCATAAGATGGGTTGATTGTTTGACCTTTCTTCTTCATCTTCCATCAAAATCAATTCCTACAACTACAATTATCAATTCCTCCATTCATGTATTTGTGTCTTGGTCATGCTTCAGCTAATAAAATTTCGTCTTTAATTTCTGTATGCTTTTAGGTTCTCCAAAGTTTGAAGGTATGTTTGGTTCACTTGGAAGAATAGTAATAAGAATTATAATGATTATAGCGAATGATAGAAATGGATATGATGTTATATTACATAATGCTCTCGATTATTTTTCATCTAAAATAATATGTTATTTGAGTTTTTAAATGTAATATAACATCATATTTAAACTATAAATAAACAATTAACAAAAAAAAGGATGAATTTATGTGAATTAAATAATACCATAAAAATAAATAATAATTTTTAAAAAGTCACGATTGAAATGGAAAAATATAAATTAGTTTTTTATAAGAAAAACCAATATTTTTTTTAGTGCTCTCAGTAGTATTTAAGAATAGAAAAATTTGCTAAGCCTCACCGGATCAAATTTGATTGAGGTGGACATGTTGAACCTAAATTGATCTAATTTTGAATCAAAATTGAGTTTAAGAAGTTGAATTAAACAGTCTAAAAAGCTTAACTTCACGTCATAAAATGATATTATCTTGATCTTAACCATTTAAGTCAAATTATACAACCAAATTCGATCAAACTTCAAATTAAGTTTGGATTCTGTCAGTGACATCAATTAGGGTGTGCTTGTTTATTGGAAATGAAGAGAGATGAATGAATATGGAATGAAAAAATAAAGTTTAGTAAGAGGTTATGATTGGATGATCTATACTTTTATTCCTAATTTTTCGATATTGCTCTATTCCTCTTCGTTATGAGAGGAATGAAAATCATTCCTTCAATATCCTTTAGTATTTTTTAATTAATATTATAATTAATTAAAATATAATACATTAATTAATAAAAATATTGTAACCAATTAATTAATTAAAATATACTTAATTAATTAGTTACAATAAAGTTAATTAAAATATAATTAATTAATTAGTTATAATATAATTAATTAAGATATAATTTATTCATTAATTAAAATATTATAATTAATTAATTATATTATTATAATTAATTAAAATATAATTATTTTAATTTTTTAATAATTTTTACAAACTAACCAATCGATAATAATAATAATAATAATAATTTTCTTAATCAAATATCATAATTGTAAAAATAATATTTTATATTTATCATTATATTTATTCAGTCCAAAGTCATTCTTTCCCTAAACGGCAGACCGCAGATGTGCTTCTATGTCTCTGCTTGCCAGTCCAATTTCGCTGGACAATCAGTCACTTCCATCTCCGACACGAGACAGTGGTTCACTCACCAATAATAACTCGCCACGTTGCAGATCACCCAATAAGGCATTCCTTAACTTTCACGCGCGCCAAGTTGAGGACAACCATTAGTAAAGATCTTCTCGGCTCGTCGTATTAAATTCAAACCCTCTTCATGGAATCTTCTACTGATTGGTTTCATCCAAAGCGAAACTTCCGTAACTACATTCGTTCGAGTGCGGGCGTTTTTAGTGTATGCACCTGTCAGTGAGATGCGAACGGTCCATGAAATCATGACCCAAAAAACGACCCAATCATATCCTCGTACTTTGAAAAAATAACCAATTTATCGAGTTCAAATCTTCTGTTAAATATTATGTTATCTCGTCGTGTTTAATAAATTTCAGTCATTTATTTATGTGAATCTTATGTATGTTCTGCATAAATCTTCCGTGAATCTCACAAAATAAATAGCTAAGATTCTATAAAATAGAATAAGACAAGATAATATTGGACCGAAATTTTTATGCCTAATTTACCCCGCAAGTAAAGAATAGTATAATACTGTTGACTATTTGTATGCGGTTATTAACTTATTTACCAACCCGAGAGAGGCAGAGGGAAAGGTAGATAAGGGAAGGCTTGAGAAGAAGAGAGGCTTTCCTCGCACTTTGTAGATCTTTTGTGTTTGATTCTCTCTTATCAGTAATGGGTTTATGGGAAGCTTTCCTTAATTGGCTTAGAAGGTCAGTTCTCCATTTTGTTTCTTATATTTGTAGACGTGTTTGTGTGAACATATGTGGGTATTGCTTGATTGTTTCATGTCTTTGTGCGACTGGTGGGGTGTTGATTTCTGGGTTGTTTTTTGGTTTGATGTAAGGAGGGACCTTTCTTGTTCTTCTCGACTTTTAAAGGAGGTTAATCTTTGGCCCGTTTGCCGAAATTTTTTTCTGAAATTTTCTTTTCATAATAATTTGTTTGCGCGAGCAGTTGATGGTTGGACTCTGATTTAATGATACCCTTCCTGCGTTCTAGTTTTTGTTTTTGTTTTTCATCGATGGAATCGTGCAATTGAGGTGGCTGAATGGTAGAATAGTGCTTCTTATATTGATGCTGATTATAGTTCATGGAGTTAATGTGATCCCTCTGATAAGGGGAAAGTTTGAATTGGTGGAGATATAAATGGAGAAATTTTCTTGGAGGAAAGGATTGTATTTGAAGTCCTGCAGGTTAACATTCAATGAAATTAGTCAAAACCTTGAAGGTGGGAACTGTTAGTGTTCATACTGCTGCAAAAACAAAAAAACAGTTACGGTAGGAAGTTTCGTATCTGCAATTTACGTGCCTTTTAATCTTTTACATGCTATGGGGGCGATTCTAAATTTTAGAATATTCTGTGCTTTTTGTCATATGTGGATAAGCAGATAATTGGTTCCTCGTGTGTGGACCTCTGGTATATGGATCTTTTCCTCCTCAAGTTCTCGAACAACTTTTAGATGGTTAATTTTTGTGTGTGTTGACATGGCCACTACTCTTTGGGATCCCATTCACTTTAGGAAGTCAATAAATCACCTGGAAGTGCAAATTGCTGATAATAGGTATCCAGCTTAGCTCTGAAGGTTACGTTTCTTAGATATTGCACCATGTGAGAGGAGGGAAATAAACTAAACTAACAGTATCGGTAAAGGAAACACAAAATTGATAAACTTCAGAGCCGTTAGAATATTTAGACTCTTCTTTTACTAACCTTCCTGGAAGGTGTAAACAGGTTTACTTGTTTCTTCTCTTAATTCCTGCTATACAGCAAAAGAAAAAAATTTGGCAGCATTCAGTATAGGGTGGGTGATTTTCTAGAGTTATATGGAAAATTCACTATTAAGAATCCATTTTAAGATGTCTTCCTGATGATCTTTTTGATGTGGCCTCTGTATTTGTCCTCTTGTAGCAAACTCTTTCTTTAATTTCCCCTACTCTGTTCTGATTGTTATACCTTATCAGTGAACTTTCTTGTTTGCATCTGAGGGCTGTGACAGAGTGAGAAATAGTTAATTTTACCAGACTTAAAAGGAAAAATTTTTGAAATCTCAACTGTCAAAGTTTGAACAAAGTATTTGTCAGGCATTGTTATGGAATTCATGAGCCTTCTGTCATGTAGCTCTAGTATGTTGGCTACCTATTTGTCGTGGGTAGTATACTAGTTGCATTTCTATCCATTTGTGTCTTATTGCATAATAAAGTTGCACATTTCTAATGGAATATGTATTGAACACCATTGCTGTTTAGCTCTGCCGAAAAGTGTCTCATCCTAAGGATTTGTCTTCTATTGAAGTGGAATAAGCTAACTTTTAGCTTTTTCATTGCTTCTGTATTCATTTCATGACATTTTTTGTTGTACATGTAATTGCAGCCTCTTTTTCAAGCAGGAGATGGAGCTATCTTTGATAGGTCTTCAAAATGCTGGAAAAACTTCTCTTGTAAATGTTGTTGCAGTAAGTACATAAATTGCATATCTAATAGTGCCATCTCTGCCCCTTTTGTCAAGTTTTAAACTTAAGTTTCAAACTAACTTGTTGGTCTTTTTTGTAGACCGGAGGATACAGTGAAGATATGATCCCTACGGTGAGTTACCTATCCAGAAGTTTACAGCTTTCATTTCCCAAATCCATTCTTTCAAAAGGATTATAGCTATACTTCTGCCAACACCCCTTTTGCAGTTCATCGACTACATTTAATCAAGATAGGTGCCATATCTGTTAGTGTTTTGGCTACTATGATATCAATCTATGGATTATCATTCATTTTCAGGTAGGATTCAACATGAGGAAAGTAACCAAAGGAAATGTCACCATAAAGTTGTGGGATCTTGGAGGTCAACCTAGATTCCGTAGCATGTGGGAGAGATATTGCCGTGCAGTTTCAGCTATTGTGTATGCACCTACTCCTGTCTCATATAGCTCTTGATAATTGTCAAATAACTGGTAGTCTTTCTTTGGGGGTTTAGCTCTTACAATGTTTGCAATATCTGTAGTTGTATCAATATTTATTGATAAAAATGTTTTCTGGAAACTCGGTTGATTATTTTTGTTCCCTCCTTTTATCTTGTAGTACAGAGTCCTTAAAAGTTTTTAGATCCTGAAATTCTGTAGCTGGTTCATTAAGACCAAGGCTAAAGGGTCTATATTCAGTTAGACAATTATCAGATGTAATTGTTTTTCTTTTGTAGAGCTTTGACTTGAATGGATCTTATGAAATCGACCTGGACAGGAACTTTTACTTCTTTTATGTATTCGTTTAGATGTGAATTGAACATTTTTGGAACACAGACGTTACTGATAAACATTGGTTGTCGGTGGGACTGAAGTTAAGATGAATTTTTGTATTTTGCTGATAAACATTGGTTAATGCATAGTTATGTGGTCGATGCTGCGGATCCTGATCTGGTGAGTATCTCAAGAGGTGAACTTCACGACTTGCTGAGCAAACCGTCACTCAGTGGTATCCCGTTATTGGTGCTAGGAAACAAGATTGACAAGCCAGGAGCTCTGTCGAAACAGGCTTTAACTGATGAAATGTAAGAGAACAACCTTTGTCCTGATAATTTATGTACAAGTGTGGTACGCTTGCTATTTTAAGGATAATATTGATGGGGTATTGAAAAGAGATGACACTTTTTCGACGCAGGGGACTGAAGTCGATCACTGACAGAGAAGTTTGTTGCTTTATGATCTCTTGCAAGAACTCAACCAACATAGACTCCGTGATTGATTGGCTTGTGAAGCACTCAAAGTCAAAGAACTAAGCCACTCCCTGTCTCATGCGTTTTGTGTGTTTAAAATGCGGGTTCAGGTTGGCCATTTGATGCAGAGTTTTGGACATTTAACCTTAAAAATCTTGATGGTTCAGTCATTTGTGTCCCTTTGAGCTTATTTGTTCTGTATATTGGTGAGTACCCGGTTGAGAATGGTTGTGATTTTCTTGATTCTTGACTAACCCTTGAAGAACACAAATTTGATGATGTTTTGGATTCAGGAAACAGCACCGTTAGGATAAGATCCATCCAGTTCATTGTGATTGGTTGGATTTGTTCCTGTAACTCTTTTGGATTGGCAATTGATACAGATGCACCATTGTATATGGAAAGATCAGGAGAAAATGTTATTTTTTAGAGTTTTAATATTGGATGATATTTTTAAGTAATTTAAATAATTTTTTAAAATAAATAAATTTACATATAAATTAATATTTCAAAAATTAGATTTGAAGCTAAATAATTAAGGTTTAAAATATTAAATTAGTATTAAGCCGTTATTAAATTGGATGAAGATTAAATGAAATTAAATTTTTTTTAAAATAATAAAATTTATTTTTATTTATTAAAACTTAAAATTTAATTAAAAAAGCCTAGTATATAAAAATTAATAAATTTATTTTAATTTATAAAAATTAAATAGTTTATAATTAATTAATTAATTTTTAATAAGAATAATTATTAAAGCAAATCCATTACAAGCAGAGCCTGTTGACTCTTGTATGCATAACTTAGTCACTCGTGCATTTCTCACTTCCACTGATAGGCCCTGTAACTATGGAAGCACCTGTATCTTCCTCCAATTCCCAGCCACCACGCTTCGAGCCAAACGTCGAAACAATAAAGCGCAGGCTTCTCAAAAAGGGCGTTTACCCGACTCCCAAGATCATCCATACCCTCCGCAAGAAAGAAATTCAGAAACACAACCGCAAGCTCAACAAAACCGCCAAGACCCAACAATGCCCTCCACTCACTCCCGCTCAGAAACAAGCTCTCGATGAAGAATTCCACTTTGAGACCCTGAAAAACGAATACAGAGACTTCACCAGGGCTATAGAGACTCAGAGCAGTAGTAGAGGGAGTGGTACTTGTGGCTTGTTGGTGGGGAGACCGTGGGAGAGGATAGAGAAGGTGAAATTGAGAGAGATTGCTGGTGGAAGCAATGGTTTGTATGGAGGGACGGTGTTGAAAAGACAGAACTTGAGAGATTTAAAGCAAGTTTTTGAGGATGATTTGAGGTGGGTTTTGGATAATGATATTGAGTTTGAAGATGGTAGTTGGTTGAATGATCAAAACCAACCAACTTGGGACCCCACCAAGAGGAAACGCAGTGAGAAGGAGGCAATTGGGTTCCTTGTCGCCAGGTGTTTTGATGATTTGCTGAGGTTTTTTATTCTTTTGTAATCGAAGTTGAATATATGGATTGTTTTGACTGATTTGCACTTTGTTTTGGGTGGTTAGATTAAGTAACATAAATGTCACTGCGAGGGACTGGAAGTTGGGGAGGATAATGAAGCAATGTGGTTTGCTGTTTACCGAACGGCAGATGCTGAGGATTGTGGAAGGACTTGGCGAGAAGGGAAAATGGGAACAAGCATTGGCTGTTGTAGAATGGATGTATGGGGATAAGAGGCGTAGAGATTGTAAGAGCAAGTAAATCTTTTCTCAGCTTTTCTTTTCAATTTGAATACTAGAGGTGCTAATACTACCATCAAAAACTTTTCTTGGGTGGAGATCATGCTGGTAAATACAAAGGCATTTCTTGCACATGGATTGTATTGTTGTTGTGTGGCTAGAATAGTGACGATGATATTAGTCTAATTACTTGTTTCTGGAGAATCTATATATGTAATTTTTGCATAGGAAGATCTACCGACAATTCCTTGCTCATTATGACATGCTTTATATTGGGCCACATGTGACTTGTCATTTGGTCTCTTTTCATAGTCATCCTGATGATTGAATGTTTCTGACACACCGTTGGTTTTTTCTTTTTCTTTTACAAACTGTTAGAGTTCCTTTCGGGTAAATAATGTTCTGAATATCTTTCTTGTTCCTCAATTGTCAAGAGAAATAAATACTGTATCACAAGTTGATAGTTGTCTAAATCTTCATATTACACCATGTAAAGATTTCAATGTTTTTGTAGGTATGTTTACACAAAACTATTGTCAATTCTTGGGAAGGAACAGAAGTCTCAAGAAGCACTTCGAATTTTTAATCTAATGCGAGTAATGATCCGTTACCTCATTAATTTGATGTATCAACTATATATACATTCATACATACATACATATATATACAGTTGCACTTGTCTATTCTCATCTTTTATGGTATATGTATTCCAATTATCACGGACTGGTGATTGTTCAGGAAGATCGTGATACTTATCCTGATATGGCTGCATATCATAGCATTTCTGTTACACTTGGTCAAGCTGGTCTTCTCAAAGAGTTGATTAAAGTCATCGAATGCATGAGGCAGAAACCCTTTAAAAGAACCAAAAATTTGTACTACAAGAACTGGGATCCAGTCCTTGACCCAGATCTTGTTATATACAATGCTGTAAGAAAGGAATTATGATTGAATGCTTGCATTTTGGTCCAAATATCAATAACACAACTATCTGATCTATGCCAACTTTTTTTTCCAGGTGTTGAATGCTTGTATTCCAACCCAGCAATGGAAGGGTGTATCCTGGGTGTTTAAGCAGTTGAGAAAGAGCGGTCTTAAACCTAATGCAGCAACATATGGACTTGCAATGGAGGTAATCACTTGCTGTTGGCATAGATGGCAGCATTATGTTTACTAAGTTCCAAGTATGGATGCTTCTAAGTATCTTAATTCTACATTATATGTCTTGGATAACATTATGGGTCGTATAAACTCAATGTAAATATTATTCTTTCAAACTTTTCGCCGGAACTTCTTGATAACTACATCGATATTTATCATGCAAAAAGAGACTGCATGATTTTATGTCAATATTAGAGCATGAAGACTATTCACTAGAAAAATGTAGTTGACAGATAGCAGTTACTTTTTCAGCATGGAGTCTAGGTATTTTGATGACCTTGACATGTACCTCTAAACATAGTTGTAAACTAGGTTGCAGTCTGTTTCAGATTATCATCTAGAGATGAATTTGTGTTCGGTTTGAAATGTCAGTGAATTTCTGTATGGAAGTTGCAATCTTTCTTCACATATTCTTATATCCAAGTCTTACAAGATGTTTTGTTTAAAGGTGATGCTTAATTCAGGAAAGCATGACCTTGTTCACAAACTCTTTGAGAAAATGAACAGAAGTGGAGAAACATCAAAAGCTCTTACTTATAAAGGTAGTTTGCCTGGTATCTTTCTGGGAAAGTTTATATCATTTGAGCTAGGGCTTATTCCACAACTTTACAGTTCTGGTCAAAACCTTTTGGGGGGAAGGTAGAATAACGGAGGCAGTGGAAGCAGTGAGAGAGATGGAAAGAAGAGGAGTGGTTGGAACAGCTAGTGTATATTACGAACTGGCTTGCTGCCTTTGCTACAATGGGAGGTGGCAAGATGCTATCCTAGAGGTTAGTGCCTGTGTATTGTACATTATTTGTTCTTGAACTTTTAGTTGTTTAGGTATAACACTTTAAGCTAATGCTTACATTTACTGTGACTATACCTTTGTTGTTCATTATTACGGGATGTTATCTTCTCATGATGATTCCTGCAGGTTCAGCGGATAAAAAAGCTTCGGCATAGTAAACCCTTGGAGGTTAGTTTTACTGGCATGATAGTGTCTGCCTTGGAAGCAGGACATATTGATGATTGCAAATCAATTTTTGAGCACATGAAATCCCACTGTGTTCCTAACATTGGGACCATAAATATTATGCTTAAAGTTTATGGCCAGAATGATTTGTTCTCTAAAGCTAAGGAGTTGTTTGAGGAAATTAAAGGGGTCAAAGATGTTGGCACTCCCCTTGTACCAGACGTGTTCACCTATAGCTCAATGCTAGAGGCATCAGCTAGAGCGTTGCAATGGGAATACTTTGAATATGTGTACAAGGAGATGGTATTCCAGGGTTATCCTATGAACCAAAGTAAACTTGCATTATTGCTAGTCAAAGCATCTAGAGCTGGAAAGGTTTGGCTTCAACTATATGAAATTAATTTCTTGTTTGAATTCAATATATGCTGCTTGTAAAATCTGCTCTCTCTTTTTGCAGTTTCATCTTCTAGAACATGCATTTGATGCAATTCTGGAGGCTGGAGAAATTCCTTATCCATTGATGTTCACTGAAATGGTACTTCAAGCCACTTCCAAACAGGAATTTGCAAGGGCTGTTTCCCTAGTCAATGCTATTGCTTATGCCCCATTTCGGGTTGGTGAAAGGCAGTGGATTGATCTTTTTGAGAGAAATGCTTATAGAGTCAGTCGGGATAGTCTAAGCAAGCTGTTGGATTCACTTGGAAATTGTGAAGTAACATCAGAAGACACATTCTCAAACTTATCAAGAGCATTGCATTCTCTATGCGGATCAGGCACATCCAAAGAATTGGCAAGTCTTGTTACTTTTGACACGCAAATCTCACATGAGTTGCATTGCAATGCCACAAAACAGCTGGCTGCCGTTGACAAGGAAGAAAATGGGCTAAGTTCCGCTGCAACCGCAAGTGCTGCAGATGACAATTTTGAGATCGATGCAAGTCTGTTCAGCAATAGATTCGACGTTGAGACAGATATATTTCCTTTAGATGATTATCAGTCTTACAGTGACCTAACCAATGTTACAGATGAGATCTCTAGGCCACAAATTAGTGGTAGTGACCCAGATGAAACAACTAGCTCATTGACAAACATGGAGATTTTTGTTGAGGACATGGCAACTGGGGAATCTACTAAATGTCTGGACAAGAAGTTCCCAGAATTTCCGCCTGCTCGATACTGGAACAAACTCGATGAGGAACTCAAAATACCGGTAAACGATGACAGTGGTTCAAGCTCATCCAAGTTACCCTCAGCATATGAAATACTAAATACATGGAAAATAAGCAGGTAAGAGGTTGATGTTTTCCCGGTCAGATTGAGCAAAAGTATCAGATAATGCTCTACGTAAATAGAGAATTGGTCTCTAGACTTGTAAAAGTGCAAATGTAGCTCAAGAAATAGATGATTACTTCCATGTTACTGAGCATGCATTCATTTATTCTGATTTGAGTTTAATGAAGGACAAAGCTTTGCTCGTTAGCGTTTGTTGCCTTCCGACCTGAGGTTGGCTGAATGAAGCAATGTAACCCAAAACCAAGCTCAAGTTAAAAATTTCCAAAGTTAC
>JANTPM010000246.1:4764016-4774054 GCA_025434745.1 Erythroxylum divaricatum | reverse complement strand
ATAAAAATAAAAATAAAAATAAAAATAATAATAATAATAATAATAATAATAATAATAATAATAATAATAATAATAATGTCTTTTTGTTAGTTATTCTTTTGTCATTCTAAATTTATATTTTCAAACCAAACATTGGTATTTTTTTAATTTATTCTATTCTTTAAATCAAATAAAATAATACCCATTTTATTATATTTCTCATATTTTTATTCTCAAGAATAACTATTGTGATTTTTTTTAATCTTTTAACTGCGATTATTTACACCAAACAGAACATTACGCATAGGTAGAGATTTTGTTTTGGAATTTTGTTAGATAGCACGAAGCGAGCAATTTGTCCGTGTACTTTTCAATATTCTTCAAAATTAGAAGGGTGTTTGTGGAATTTCCCAAAAGAATTCGTACAGAAGGACTGCGAGCTGTAAAATTCTTCACCATTGTTTCGTCGGAAGGTGAAAAAGACAATCGTCGCTTACGCTCCGCTCCATAGCTGATAGCTCTTGGACTTCCTAGATCCTCAGTTTGGAGAGATGGCAAGCTCTCTGCAACGACTGTGCAGCCATGGTCAAGCTCTTCGCACGGCTCTGAGCTCACTCTCGAGACCGTTCTCTGCCTCATCGGATGCTTTGATGGAGGTTAAGCCCGGTGAGATCGGCAAAGTGTCAGGAATTCCCGAAGAACATCTTCTCCGGAGGGTATGCACACTAATGAAAAGCTGAGATTTTGTTCTCATCTTATTTTATGTATATTGGGATTGAATTGGCAAAGTTCGTGTTTTTAGTGGAACGGCTATTCGGGGATGTGCCCGTGGTTGATTTCGTAGGGTTTGTCTGCTTAGATTTTGTAAAGTTTCGATGTTTAATAGTGAATGCCCTTGGAATTAAGTGGGATTATTATGATTGGAAATTTAAAGAATGATATGGGGTGATTGTGGTCGCAGAAAATTAGCTCCACTCGAAGGGTTTAGTAGTATAATGGGAGATTTAAAAGCCTCATTTGAGTGGACTTGGAACCTTTGGCTGTAGGATCTTATAAAAAACGAGGTTCTGATGCCCTTTTTTCTTTTTCCGGCGATATCCAATGGCAGGCTCTTTCTGTGTTGAAATTTTGAGGTGCTAGTAAGGATTGCAATTGGGAAAAGATTTGTGATTCTTTCTGATTTTAGTCTTTGAGATAAGGTCATTTGCCTATAGGACTGTGTTTGGAAATTTCTGTACTTTCAGAACATGCCCATTTATCTCAAATTTTGTCGCCTTATTCAATGAAAAATGTCTTTTTCTGTCCTCTCATTTAGTTTAGTACTCTTGATTTTTATAAAATCACTGTATGTAACGCTATTTGCTTTTTCTGGATATTTCTCCATGTTATGTATAATTCTTCTTGATCATAACTTGGCTGCAGGTTGTTATTTATTCACCAGCTAGAACTGCTTCTCAGCAAGGAGCTGGAAAAGTCGGCAGGTGGAAGATCAATTTTATGTCAACACAAAAGTATGTCCTTTTTAACTGCTTTTATGACTCTGTCATAAAGAATACACTTTTGAATTATGGTGGATGTCCAGTTTTAAGAATTCAGTTTCAAGGATCATTATTTTGGATGAACAATCTAGATCTATGGAGACTACTGCAGATGTAGGCAGATCTTCATCTATACATAGGGAAAAGCCATATATCCCACAAACATTTCTTAGATCATGTTATAGAAAGTATTATCCATTGTATGCCAAGCATTGTCTATGGGATGTAGCTTTTCTGGTTTGTTGCATATTTCTATTGCTAAGTGCTTATATAAAGATGGTGTACCACACAGGTCCAACATATGCAGATAATATCTTTTGCTGAAGTTTGATCATGTAGTATGTTATACAACGTGATATATATTTTGATTTGGTGGTGAAACATTTAACATAATGCAGGTTCTAATATTCACTGTGTAGTTAATGGTTATTTTTTAGCTGACTGCAATTTCTGCAGGTGGGAAAATCCACTGATGGGTTGGACTTCCACAGGAGACCCTTACGCCAATGTCGGTGATGCTGGACTAAGTTTTGAAAGTGAAGAAGCTGCAAAGGAATTTGCCCAGCGACATGGTTGGGACTACATGGTACGTGCTAGTTCTTGGTTCTTTAAAAAGGTTTACTGCTTAAAGAAATGTAGTTTCTGTATTTTTGCCAATATTTTGAGCTATATTTAACCTTTTCTGTTTTTTGGTAGATAGCTAATACTTATGTTACCAAAAATTTTTCACATGCAAAACTGACTAGTAATATCCCCATTTATGATTGTCTCCTTGTTTGTTTGTGGAAATGCTATCTAGTATTTCCAAGGGTATGAGTATGCTCCTCTATAGTTATGTTAGGGTCACTGACAATTGACTTTTAAGATTGTGAGTTTTCACGAATATTGTTAATATAAACCCGACAGCTTTTATTTCCACAGGGGTAGTAGCACTTTTCTCTTTCAGTTTGATTGAAAGTTTTATCAATCAGAGATGAAAATTGAAATTTGAGCTCTTGAAGTACTTTCTTTCTGTTTCCAGTCAATTAAACTCGAAATTTGTATTGAAGGTTTGAAAATACTCAGCCCATCTATTAGCAGCACTTTTCTTAGTAGTGATGCGGTACTAAAGCATGTTTTTTCTTATTAGGTTAAACTTGAGGTGCTTGATAGAAGTTCAAATGTGATTTGATATTACTATATGATGTCATTATTTTATAGATGATATCATAGCATTGTGACATATGGTTACAGTTTCAGTCATTTTTGGGTTTAGGTCCCACTTTTGAACAAGTAGAAACTGCTACACAACTGCATTTTAAATGGAAAAGTTAAAATTTTAACAATCATAGTTTCTTTCTTAAAAGTGTTTGCTAAATTATTTCATCATCAAAAAGTGAAGGCCTTGTTATGCGACGGATGGGAATTTCTATGGCTGTAGTTTCTTGTTAATGTCCCATGTTAATGGTCTATGATTCTGTTTCTATTCATATTCTTGTCAAGTAGAAAAGGTGACTTCTGCTATTCTAGAGTTCTTCTTGTAGCAGTGGCTGCTGATCTGTTGATCTTAAAATAGTGCTTCAATTATGAATAGTCTTGCATTGATGTCAATCATCCGTTATTTTTTCCCAATTGCAAGAATTTCTTGCCATGATGCTTATTGTTTGTATTTGTCTTGCAGCCAAAGTCGTATGCAGATAACTTCAAGTTCAAGGGACCGCCTAAAACTGAGGGAAACTGATTTCACTTCTCGTTTTATCTTTCTTTGTGTTTTCTGTTTAACTCATCCTAAAGGTGAAAGTTTCCTTCAGTGCACATTTTACAGCTTGGTGGCGGTGGTATGCTTAATCAGAATATCATTTCCCCTGGGAGAACTCAGGAAATACTAAACCAGATGAGTTGGATGCATTCGTTTGGTTTTTGTTTCCTAATTCGATGTCAAGATTCAAATAAACATTGCATCACTAAGAATTGTTAAGAACTTGTCTCTTGAGTATTATTCCTAATGTTTGTGGATGAATTGAGAGAAGCCAGTGTCCATTTTTGGCGGTGTCTGATGAATTAAGCCACAAAAAGATTGATTTCGATTTTTCTTGATTGGGGCTAGCATCATGGAATGATTGTGTTAAAACTTCAGAATGAATTGAAATTCGTAGCATTGAAAGGCACTTGAAAATGGTGTTACTTTAAATTATAAGAAGATAATGAAGACAAGTGGACAGGATTTGTAAACAGGAACAAGAAATAATTTTATGAAAGAAGTGAAAGATTATTAATGATATTCGATTATCAACTTGCACTCTAATATTTACAAACAAAAATGCTCCCTCTCGAGTCTTGACCTCAGAGAGAACTAACTCAAAACCCTGTTAACGGTTATGCCACTTGTATCAGGTACCAACTTCTTCATATAGTACTTGGACTTTCGGGAGAGGTTGATCTTACTCCTCCTTTTCTCTGGTATAAGCTCAACTGAACATTCTGAGAAGCCCCGTCTCTTGAACCTATAATATATAACAAAATGTTGGTTTCCAACACAACTACTGAGCAAAGGTTATGCAAATATCGAAAGCCAAAATGTTGTCTTGAAGAGAGGAGAGGTAAAGATCAGGGATCAAGTCCAAAACTATGCCTACCCATTGATCCAGATAATTGAAACAATATTATAGAATCCATGGATTGAGACAATTATAAGCAAAATTGAAACTAAACTCATCCCAAATATCATTTCAAACGTTAACAGCAAATTATCCCAAATATCATTTCAAACTTCATTTCAGTCCGTGATTTTTAAACTATCATGTATCTTAAATTTTAGTTTTTGTTTTTAATCTGTACTCCCTAGCATCATTCTCAATTTAAAAACCTAATGAAGAATGGATAAATAATGTCGAGTGGCTTGATTAAGTGTTACGTGACATAACACATGATCTTAGTTGCCATTGTCTCCTAAAATCATGCGTCGCCTATGTATGTTACAAACTCATTTAGGTTTTACAGCTCCTAAACTACATCATGTTGCATGTTACGTGACTCAAATATGACAAGGTGTTGTGCTACGTAACAGCTTATCAATCCACACAGACATCGTTTGTGATGTTAGGATGTACAAGTGAAATAAAAATAACATTAGGGGCTGTATTATAGTTTTTAAGAATCCAGAATGAAGTGGAAAAAAGTTCAAAAATTACAGGGTCCGAAGTAATTAACCCTTTTATCCAAAGAAACATGCAAGAAAGCTCACCAATCTGCAGTACGAGTTGTAAGCAGGAAAAGCATTTCCAATCCAAGACTAGAGGCCTTCTTCTCTATATAATCTGCAAATGTTTATTACAATCAACAGACTACTTAGAATGATAGCTACACAATTGTGAACATAGCAGACATGCTAACTGTAAACAGACATTAGGTTGTTTTCAAACTCTCAACATATCAAGAGTTACAAGAAGCATACCGAGCAATTTGTCTCCCTGTCCTTGTCCTCGACATTCAGAGGAAACTGCAATAGCGGCAACCTCACCACATTTATCCTCAAAGTAAGGAATAAGAGCTGCACAAGCAATGATTTGACCTTCTCTTTCCACCACAACAAATGAATCTAATGTTTTAAGTAGCTGCAAACCCAAGAAAGAGAACTTGTTGACTACAGTTTTGGGAACATGGTCAACAAATAAGAATAATCCATTATTTCTCCATCCTCCCCTAAAATCTATAACACAGATCATGCATAGATTACAAGAAATATCAACAGAAGAAAAAATGGAAAGACCAGGAGCAAACCTCCTCGTCAGTCCTCCGCACTAACGTGCCTGATTCTTCTAAAGGTCGTAAAATTTGTCTTATTCCAGTCAGATCGGTCACCCTAGCCATCCGCGTTCCTTCATATAGATCACTAAGAACAAAAAGTGTCAAAATGTAAGTCAATTATGGGTGCAAAACTGTCTGATCTAATGCCAATCACCACACCACCAAAATATAGACCAAGTCATTTCAACTTGAGAAACCTCAAATAATTGAGATATCAGTACTTTCAAAGCTGAATACTATTATTGTTTCCGCATTAATTCACAAAACAAACCTACCGAAGACCAACTGGTGGCAGTTAAGAGAATCTCACATCACAAATAAATACTCAGTAAAACTAAATTGCATTAGATGCATAAAGATAATAGTTTCTGTTCTATATAATGACTAGAAAGCAGCTTGACACACAGAATTAGCTTATGAACTTCATCTGTTGACTTTGGTTAATCCAGATTGATATGTCATCAACAAGCAATTTTTTCACATAATTATGCTGCTGTGCTAGGACCCTAAAATTTGTACAACCATTGTTTAACATTTTGAAGAAGTTAGCTTAACCTATTGATAAGCAAGTTGACATCTAATCAGCCAGAAATATGCAGAAAATACCACTTAAAAATAAAGCACATCAAGAACAATGGGAACAAAAATTATTGCAAACTATAGCCAACCTAGCTACCATGGTCCCCATTCCATCTCTTTTAAACAATTCCAACAACAGAACTCCACCAATTCTGCCATCTAAAAGATGTACTCTTTGAACACCTCCCTGAAACATAGCATGAACTATAATTAGCAGGACATTAATTAATAGAATGCAAAGCATATCAGGATTCGTGATTTCAAAAATTTTCAAGCACTTATAACACCATGATGAGCAATCAAAGATATCCTGATGTTGGAAAAGTGTTTCAGTGAGGAACTATTAAATTTACTCCTTAAGTGGAAAAAGTATTTGTTGGGACATGAAGTGCGAGAGGTAGACACCAGCTCATATCCATTTGGCCAGATTTTCACAACTCCTTAATCTTTCTGAAGTTCTCAACCTGGCTCATGCCCAAAGACCACACAAACAATATCACGGGTCCATTAAGACAAATACTTAACTTACAAGTGTTTCTAAAAGCTAGTAATTGAGTTCCAATGTTTTTTCAAATTCTACATCTACCAAACTCTTGCCTCAATCCTCATTTTTATAAATTGTTTAGCAAGTTGATATCCCTAGTCAACTGGGAGCGTCTTTTAAGGCCTTGTTTGTGATCTGTTTATAGGACCATGTACCCTGAAATCAAACAAACGCTCTAATGACAAGCTGCGTTCAGGTGTCTTCCTACCATTTCTACCTATCTTGAAATTATTTTATATATATAATAAAAGCTAACTAAGAGAGAACAATGATCTCAAGAATTGAAATTGCTTATGACATTATGCTTATTTATTTCTTCTAAGAACTCCCTTTTATAAAGGATTAAAGCAGAACAAACTCCTACTAATTCTTAGACAAATACATAGGAAATTAAATTAACTCCCTAACTGATAGATACTAAAAACAAAACTAACAATAACATAATTGACTTACAATTTGAAAAGGAATCCCCGAGTAATCTAGTTTATGAGTGTGAAAAGTACACATTTAATCAAAGGGAGCCCATTTGACTGAACTAGATTCACTTAACATTGTTTTTATAACTTGATGGTAGCAGCACAAGAGCCTAATAAGCATTACAAAGGCTTAGGCAACCCTCCTTCCCTTAAGGTGCTCTTTGGGTTGGAGTTAGGTCCAGTTCTATCATTCTATCGAAGCCACTCATAGTTCAACGATAAGCCTCCCACTAAACTGCAAACTTCACGCATCAAATGACCATTCTTAGATGCGAGGGCTGTGTCTTAAGTATGTTGATATCCCACATCTACTAGGGTCATGAACATCATAAGCCTTATATAAGGCTTTTGCAATCCTCCTCCTTTAAAATACCTTTTGGGGTGGAGTAAGGCCCTACTTTATTGCCATGATAAGAAGAAGTCTCAATCTACAAATTAATGTCAACTATACAGAAGTAAGATATGAAGAGAAAAGGGATCCTTCAAAAGATTGTTACTGGCCTCCGGGTATGCCATATAGCAGCATACATATAGTGCTAACTATTTGTAGTAAAATGTCAAAGATATTGGAAAGTCTATGTATAATTAATTGAAACAGGCCTAGCATAAACTTACTTTACAAACAAAAGCTGCTGCAGCCAATTCTGCAAGGTAACCATTTTCTCGACTTTGTCGCTCATGTCCTCCAATTGCAAAACCTTGTTCTCCAGACCAGAGTCCATTTCCATTGTCAAAGCCAACACCATTTTGAAAGGTTGGGTGCTTTCCATTATGTCTTCCATTAGGAAACCTCCCATTCAGTGAGGAAGGAACAATTCCGAGGGAGTCATGGTGTTTAATGAAAGTGAGATCTTCTTCAGCAACAGCTTTGACATAGTTAGCCGCTATTTCACTTTGTTTGGCCCGCTTACGAATCAACATATCTGCTTCTTCGAGCGCCAAGAACCGAATAAGATGATTATTCTCATCCAGAATTGGGCCATCCATTACGCAAATAAGCTTATCTGCATTAATAGCCAAGGCACAAGCTGTAGCAACTTCATATGTGCTGAAACAAACAAGATCTTGCATCAGCTGTAATGTATAAATAATTATTTGTGAGATACAAAGAAAGTAAACTATTGTCCAAATGGATTTGGCACACGTTTTATACAGAATTTATCGGTAAAATTATTGTGAAGAATAAGGAAGGAGAATATGAATCACCTCTTGTGTTATAAAATTTTGAGTTACAAAAATTTCAGTCATCCATAGTGAGAGAGAGAGAAACGGGCATACTTGCAATTTAAAACTTCTCCAGAACTAGAATACCCAAGGTTGCTTAATAAAACAATGCAACCACTATCAAGCCGCTCATTGATGCGGGTAACATCAACTTTCTTAACTTCACCTGTAGCTCCAAAGTCAATACCATTAACAACACCTCTTCTCTGCAAATAATGAGGACAACTGACAGTTATGTAGATACTAAACAGTTGAAAACTTTTAGCGGCACAAAAACTCTCACACAAAATCTCAAGACTTGGAAAAACGTTAATTAGCTAAAGGCAGCAATCCTAATTCGGTACCTTGGCTGCAAGAAAATTTCCACTAGCAACACTAACACCAACATCATGCCACCGACTATTGTCACCATGTCGACGGATATTACAAATGGACGGTCCAGGAGAAAGTTTTGCCTCTATCATCAAACGAATCTTTCCTGCTGCCTCCATTGAAGCAGAAAGTGCTAAAGGGTCGGTAATTCTATATTGACCCAGATACTCAGCTTTATGCCCTGGAATAAATTTTTTAAAAAAATAAGAAGCCCCATCTCATTCCTTAACTCGCAATTCACACAACAAATGGCTGTAACTCCATCAATAAATGCATATTAACTGCCCCCCCAGAGTATCAATAGCACAAAGCTTACGAAAAAAAGTTAAAGGCAATGTAAAAGGAAAAACCAAAATCAAAAGTTTCAGTTACCTCTCTCATTCAAAAGGTCGTCAATCTGTACATGAGTCCCCGGAACAAGCACAAATCTAATCCCCAGGTGATGAAGGAAAGCTATATCCTGCGATCATCAACCAGAAAAACTAAACTTTAATCACATAGCTCTCTAAAATCAACTGACTTTATTTCAACTTATAAATTTCGATCGCTTAGGTCTATACTCCAACATTGTTTAACCCGCCAAACAAACACAAAATCAGCAATCACTCGCCTTCAAAATAGAGTCCAAAAACGGACTAGACACAACTTCACCGGACATAATCACCACGAAAGTACCGCCACGGTAGGCCCACAAGTACGGCCATGCCTCACGGAACCACCGCACGAACTGGTGATCTTCGGCAGAGTCATAAATCTCCTCCACACTACCCCTCTCGCTCTCGCTAAAAATGCGACGTCTCGTCGAACTCATCTTCTTCCCCGTCATTTCGCCTTCGTTGCTACCCAACGCCGCCGACGACAATAACTTAGCCCGGCGAAACTGAACCACCCCATGGCGGCGACAAGGTGGGAAGGGATCCGGAGAGAAGAGCAGATAAGGTTTCAGGGAAAGTGAGCGAGTTGAAATGAGAGTGGCCATTCGAGAATCGAGGTAGTAACCCTCAAAATTTGAGAGAAGATTAATCGGAGAAGCGGCGGTCGTGTTGATGGTTGTGGACTAAAGAAATGGCCGCGGCGGCTAAACTTTGGCTGAAGTGGGTCCCACTGAAACACTAAATTCCGGTGGGGACCACTTTTGTCTTTGTTTTACCAGACACCTGCTGTGAACACGTGGAGTGTATGTTTATATTGATTTTTCTAAGAGTGGGAAATTTATAAAATTATAATTAAATTTTTTTAGTTTAATGAGTTATAAAATTTATAATATTTAAAGAGGGGTTGGTAAAGTTGTAAGCATTTTTATTATGTAAGCAATGCTTTAACTGATTATTTTTAGACTTATAATTATTTTTATTTTTAATTTAAATTATTATTAAATTAATCTCATTTTAAAGTATTATAAATAATATTATAATATAATGTTGAATTGAGGTAACCAAGATGAAGAGAAAAAACCACCTTGATGACATGGTCTTCAGCAATAAATGACTCTTTAATTCGGTTTTATATTAAAATTAAAAAAATCATAATTTGAACATAA
>JANTPM010000246.1:4572505-4588298 GCA_025434745.1 Erythroxylum divaricatum | reverse complement strand
TTTTACCCTCAGTAAAAATGAAAATAATTTGCCCTTCATATATTTATTGGGGCTATCTCTATATGTTTGTAAAAAAAACCAAACAATTTTCATCAATGGGAATGAAAATTGCGATCAAGGAATTTTATCACAATTTTTACCGCAATTTTCGAGCATTAGATGAGGATATGGAAGTAAGGAGATTGTAAGGAATTGAGAGGCGATAAGGAAGTAAAGAAGATGATAGAGCAAAGGTTGGGGATAAAAGAGTAAAAAAAATAAATGTGATAAAAACTTATATTGGAATTAAAACTCGATATCCATCCTCCTTGGTGGGTTTAATAGATTTTCAAATTTAATGGAATAAATATATTCCCTTGAAATTGAAAACCTCAAAGCAAACACTATTTTTACAATTATTTCATTCTTTCATTCCTAAACCCTCAAACCGAACGCTTAGTAAGTAACTCCACTTCTCTGCACCAGCCCATATGGATCTGGTTTGTTAATTAGGAGTTTTGTTAGGGCTTTGAACTGTTCAGTTTGAAATTGGGCTTCAATTGACCCAAACCAATGTCCAAATTTAATTGAAGTTTCCATGCCACCAAAGACCCATGTCGCTATATAATCCACAAAACCCTAACCCCGAAGAAAGACGCAGCTTTCGGGAAATCCTGAAACCCTAAGCCGCTCGCAACATAGTGGCGAGGGTTGCATTTCTCAATCTGTTCTTCCACTCACATTGATCTCGCATAATCCCGATTTGATTTTGAAATCTAATGGCAGTTCTCTTGTTTTTGTTATGATTGAATCACGTGGGCAGTGATGACTGATTATCATTTCTCGAAACTGATTTCGTGTTTTGCTCATTTTTCTGGACATACAAAACACAGATTTAGATGACTGCGTTTGTGCGTGTCTGAGCCTTCATTCGTTTTTCGTATTTGTTTTTAATGGAATTTTGATTTTATTTCTTTAATTTTATTTGGGGGGATTTTGCGATGATAATAATGAAAATTCCTCGTACTGAATGCTTCATAAGGTATGACAGACTCATCTCTTACACCCATAGAATCTGAGCTCTCTCCCCCCAAACTACTTTTCTATGCTTAGCTTTTCTGCGGAATATGTATTTGGTTTTGTGTTCTACCTATTGAAAGAATCTGAACTCTTTACTGATGAAGAGTTCGAGCTTGTTCCTCATTACATAAATTTCTTGGGTTTTCAGTATTTATTTTATACTCCTTTTTCCTTAACTTGAAATTGAACTTTCTTTAAGAAAACCATTTTATGATTCTGGTGGAGAGTTGTTTAAGGTACGGCTTTTGTAAGAATCATTGAAGTGATGATAGTACTGTTCTGTTGGAAGTTTCTACAATGTCTGAAGAATCTAAGCTTAGAAAAAGGTTTGTCATTGAAAACCTTTCCAGATGGGCGTAATCAGAATTTCTTAAACTAATGTGACATCGTTAACCTCTTCAGAATCTACCTTTCAACATGGAACATAGAATTCAAGCTCTACATTATCAACATCTAACAAAATGGTCTTAACGGATGTGAAGTTCTCTTTGTTTCTATGTATTATTGGTCTCGCGATCTGAATCTATGATTCGGGATGCACCTTTACATTTTAACATTGAACACCGATTCAAGCTTGTAAGTCTAGATCTTGACTAAACGTCAAGTGCAAGAGGGCATCAGATGATGTTTCAACTTTCTTCTAGTCAATGGGCCCAAAGAGTTGCTATCCAACTGTGCTGGTCACTTGTCACTGCTCGCCAAGTCAACTGGAAAATGAGAACTTACAAGGGCTCCAGCAGGACCACCGACAGCTGTTTGTTGAAACAAGTTGCATTGCATGTTTTAGTTTTACCCAAACTTGGATCCCAGAATTCATAATTACAGTACTTATACAACATAGTATTATCCTCATGTCTGCTTGAGCTAAGGTAGGGTTTTTTTTTAGTTGGACAGTTTTTTATTCTGTTTCACATGATTTAAGGATGGTCCCTATTGCGCTGTCCTGAATTCAGACTATTTTGCTTTATCTCCAAGCAACAACGGCAGCTCTAATGGTGTCCCAAAGTCCTAAGTCCCAACCAATAATTTCACCTTGTCCTTGGCAAGTGTCTCACTAGATGGTACAGCATCTTTCCTTTTCTTTTTCTAACCCGTTTCTAATAGTCTTCCAATGTTTCGAATGCACTTAATAAGTTGCATTAACATGATCACTGAGGTGAGAGATTTAGGCTGGCTGGCTCTGACCGTCTTCAACAATATCTGAACAGAACAGGGACCCAGAGCGTTAAACAAAATCTGAAACATGACGTCGAACCAAGATCAGATCAAGAAGCTAAGGATCGAAATGGGCGTCAGTGGCTGGGCCAGAGTGAACCTGCAGGCCAATTCACTACTTCAAATCAAGTTTTGTGGGGAGTGTTGAGCGTCTCCTTGCTCGAGCCCAGGGGAACTTCTATGTATTTCTATCTCCTAACTGGCGACATTAGGACATTTTTAATTAGATATCTTTGTTAGCGACCTACCCAACAGGAATGGGTGGAAAGGAGCCTGCCACAACATGATATGATGATGGGCAACGAAAGAATCAATCAAATGATCAATATCTGTTATTCAAGTTACATTATGATATATGTATGTATGTATGTATGGAAGTTTCACTCTTCATCGTCGACTCTCTTTGTCCCCACAGGTCCTGAAGTCTTTTGACTTTATATGGATTTACATCATTCTATTATTTTTCATCCCAAGCAGAAGTTACTTTAAATTCATCAAACTATAGGATAAGGTTTTCCATAAAAGCATGAACACAAGTAGCTGTTAAAACGAAACCAACCAAGTCTTACATTCTAAAATGAGACAGCAGCAGAAACAAATTTACAAGATAAATGCAACTCCAAAGCTTCTTCAGTACTCTTCCACCGGATTATGAGTGCTCAGATGATCCCAAGTTACAGAGACGGAATGCAGGATGAACTTACAACTGTTGAACTAATCACATCATCAAAAAGGCTGGTACCGTCATTGTTCTTCTTGCTCTCAGCTCTGGGGCTGCCACCTGAACTGCTGTTGGAGAGTGATACGAAATTTGTTTTCTGCAACACTCCAGTTGGAGAAGATCCCAACTGCTGACTACCATCCCACCCTTCATTCAAGAGGTTAAGGGCCGACGAACTCTTGTAAGTACTGGTGTTGCCGCCACCGGATGTAATGCTGAAGGCCTCCCCTAACGGTCCACACATTGAAGTTCCCCACGAGATAGGTATCCAGTTTGCTTGCTTTTGGCTTGATTCGTTTGGGAAGCCGCTCGCTCCTGAAATCATTTCAATGGGGTCAAATTCGGGCGATAGCTTTAATGGTGAGGGAACGAGCTTATCCTGGGTTGGTGAGGATGATGATGATGAGAAGTCAGTGGAGACCATTGGGATTGACATTGAGAGTTGAGTCCAATCAGATTTCAGCTCTTCAGGCCAACTAATGACTGAGCGACTTCCATGGTTTTTGGGCCAGTCATCCATGAATTGACGAAGGGGATGCTGGTCTTGAGTTTCTTTGTCACTGAAATTCAGAAATGACTCACAAGTTCTGGAGTTCATATAACAAATCGTCTGAGAAGGATTAAGGAGAGAATCAGAGGAAACAAGGCCAAATTCCGACAGAGAAGATTCAACAATTCCTTGATCCTGCTTCGGGATGGTGAAAGTAGACTCCTCAGACTTTGGTTTGACGGCAGAAGAGACAATCGTTTTGCCGCTTACATCCTGTGTTCTGTTAATCAAATTCAATTTAATAAGTGTCCAAAACTTTTAGAAGTAACAAGAACCATGTGTGAAAAACATTTTGAAGTCAAAAGTCGTGTAACAACAGAGTAATGCACATCACAGTTACCAATTTGGACATATATAAAGCCTAAAATCAATGTCCAAATAGATCATTAGCATGGCAGATCAAAAGGTTCCACCTTTGAGAAGGAATCCCAAGTTTCAACTCTTAGGAATGGTCATTTTCTCCAAAAGAAAAAGATGAAATAAAGAGGTCAGCTCTATGGGAAAAGTAAAGGAATTTTAAGTATAAACTCTTTTAAACCCCAACTTTAGAAAATAAGGACATTAAATTGGAAACTCAAATCACAAGAAATTATCAAAGTTCTTTTTCACCTTTTGACAGCAGAAGAATTGGCATCAGTTGGTAGCAAGCTCTTAAACTGTTTTTGGGCAATAGCAAGGCTGTTGGTGGTGCCACCACTGGTTATAACCGACGTTGACATGGAAGAAGTCATCGGCACCACCTTGGAATTGGTAGTCACAGTGGCAGCATGGCCAGTCTGGCCTTCCACAGGCTTTCTTGAACGATGGCGGCCACGATTAATGTGCCTTTCACAATACTTTTGGTCCACTACAGCATCCCTCGAACACCGCCATTTCTTCCCGTCTGTTCGACGGCACCTTCCCGGTTCAGGATCATTGTTGTTGCCACCATAACCCAGATGGAAAGCGCCCCATCCCACTGTAAATTAGAAAGAAGCAAAACAAAAGAGGAAAAAAAGAAAGAAAGTGGAGGGTTGAAGGAGTAGAACAATCAGCCAAAAGAAGGGACCCAAAAAGAACAACTCCAAAGACTCATACTTTAAAAAGCTAAAAGGAGCACTTTTGATTCGTGAGCACATAATGGATTTGTGAAAGTAATTTTGTTAAAAAACTGAAAACACAACACAAACCAAACAAACTAAAAATCCCATTACATAATGAATAAAAGTGACAAAGAAATATATCGTAACCAGTAAAAAGTCAGATATATAAACCAGCATACTCAACACACAGATGAAGACATAAACTTTTCGTCTAGAACAAAAAAGAAAGAAAAAGGAACATACGGAGATTGATTCAGAACTATGATTACTTGTCCAAGTATTGCAGGGAATACAATGTTGGCCTTAGCTATTGTCTTAGAGATAAGGAAAGCAAAGAAGCTTACATGAGTTGGGAGGGAATGATCCAGCAGAAGCTCCGGACAAACTGTACGGGTAAAGCGACTTCTTGAGCGGGATGAGTAAATTGGAGGGCACAGGCACATTTGCAGAGATATATTTGTAGATCAAGGCCTGGTGTT
Source organism: Erythroxylum divaricatum (assembly GCA_025434745.1). NCBI lineage: Eukaryota > Viridiplantae > Streptophyta > Magnoliopsida > Malpighiales > Erythroxylaceae > Erythroxylum > Erythroxylum divaricatum. The sequence continues at coordinate 4,583,192 of JANTPM010000246.1, read as the reverse complement.
CTAGCTCCATCCACTGAGATGGACTGAAAGGACCTCTTGTCCCAGAAAAGGGACCATGCAAGCTTCCATTCAAACTTCCAGTCCCAGAACCTGCTCATTTGAATACAAATTTTCTTGTTTAGAACATTTATGGTAGCCAAATGAAACATAGATTTATTTCAAACAACTAAGCTCTATATGTTAGTCCTACTGATTTCTCTAATCTTAATTACCTTTTCATTTCAGATATGGTTTGACCGTTTAAGATTTTACCAAATCAAGAGCAGAAAGAGTTAAAAAAAAATCTTTCCTCTCAGACAAGACTCCCTTTTTGGTTTCCAATACCCAACCTACCTAGAAGATGGAGATGAGGACAAAATGAACATCACTAATCCATCTTAGCTATCTCCAAAACCACTTCACAAAATCAAATACCAAAGAAACCGCACAGCCCAACTTTGACCAAAACAAGAACTATCAAGGCAAAAGCACAAGAGCATTCTAACATAATACCTGAACTTCTACTATATGCAGCGCTTGTCAGTTGATGATAATAGGGAAAGCCAGAGTTATTTTGAGCGCTTTTTTCCATCAACCCACCACTTGTACTAAGAAAAGGAGTAGCTTCTGCTTTGGGTGAAGAGAAGCTGAGCATGTGCTCTCGTTGGCGAGTATCAGAAGAAACCATAACATTAGATCTCGAGAAAGGACTTGCTTGGTGCAATGGCATTGTCTTGGGGACAGATACATCGTCAATCCTGACCATCTTCAGACTCCTCCACTCATCACAAGACGACCCCTCGTGCATAGCTGAACTAGATTCAAGAATCTTCCTTTTGGCCTCAGGAGCTGAGACCTGAGAAGAAGCTCCAATATGTTCAGGACCCACAAAACCATCCAACCCCAGAGCCCCAAAGTTCATGTTGGAGACAAAAACAACCTATCTACAAAACGACCATGAATACCCCCATAGCGGTGGAAGTGAAAGTAGGAAGCTTTTTCTCCCCTCTCTCTCTCAAGGGTTGAAAGGGAAAGAGAGAGTGAAAGAGAGACGCATCACAACGGTGGGCTCTGTACTTTATTTGTTTAATGGGGTGAGCTAATTGAAGAGAGAGGAGGGTTGAAAGTTGAAACTGAGCGAATGCACCAACACTGGCCAAAGATGGCTATCACCAAAAACTCTATCAACCAGTGCCACTCTCTCAGACATGCTACCATATACCTACCTATCCATGGTCTATTATAAGGTGGTGAAGAAATAAAGAATTTGTCATTTTTAGTTTGTGAAGTTACTTTAGTGTCCCTGAAGGGTCTTTTTGTTCTTCTTGAACTTTTTTAGCTCTCTTCTTTTGCTCCCAAAATCACAAAATATCCTATATTTTTACAGTAATTATTAACCATTTGAAAATCCAACAATTCAATTGATTTAATTTTGAACGGATTAATTCTCCGGTTAAATTTTTAATTTTTATAATCTTTATTATCAAAAATCAATCAATGTATTATTTATTATATAAATTTTTAAATTAATCAATTTTTATAAATATAAATAAATCAATTAATTTTTATTTAAATTTTTAATTTTTAATAAGTAAAAAATTTTAATTATATTTTGATTTTATTTAATTTTTAACCAATTTTATTACGATTTATTGATTGAACATTTTGAACCTAAAATTTTTAATCACTCTCAAAAATTAAATCTCATAATTATCTTGTAATTTTTTAAGTTGAAAGTTTAATTTTTGATTAATCAGCCATTATAAACTAATAAACGCGGGTCCGTAATGAAATTAATGTGCCTAAGAGAAAAATGACAACTTTATTATACTTTTTAATGATAAGTGTTAATATCATTAAAAAGTATAATATATATAACAATTTAAAATAAAAGTTTTCAAATTTTAACTTAAATTATTATGACGTAAAAAGTTGGATTAAAATTTTGACCTTTTTGTAAGTTAAATTAATCTACATTAACAAATACAAACAAATATATCAAATATCAAATATCAATTAACTAATATAAGTTGATTATTATAAATCAAGAAATTTTCTTTTTTAAAATTAGATTTTTTAGGAAAATGTCAAATTTGATATTCTAAAATATATATTTTTAATTTTAGTAAATTACTATCTCATTTAACTAATATATAATAACAATAACAACAATAATAAAATTTCAATATAAATTATACGACATAACCTTACTCTTAACGAAAAAAAAAAGTGATATACAATAAGTCATTAGCGTAACATTATACAACAACTATTAATAAATACAGTTTTATATTTCCTTGCATGTGATAGTTTAAAGTTAATTATCACATACAATTATAGCATTACAAGGCTAATTATGGCATTTCACATTAAAAAATATCTCGACCTCTTTTAATAATTGGGTATTAAACTTGTTACTTGTCGTCTGGTGGAAGTGGAACAGCATCATCGTAACTTGGGGTTACAAACTAAAGCGGTTTTCATGTCTTGCGGTCGTATCTGTCATTAGGGCATCAAACAACCATGTTAGTGCAACGTGACCCCACAACTCAAAAATTAATTAAAAATTAAAAATTTTAAAATAAGAATAAATAATAAATTTATTATTACAATAAAGTTAAATTTTAATTAAAAATCAACTATTAAATAAAATCAATTAATTTGTGATAACAAATTTATCAAAATAAACCGAATTAAAAAAGTGGGTCAGTTCAATATTTTAGTGATTGAATCATTCAAATCGGTTTAATTTCTTGATTATTAACTTAGCTCAATCTTATAATTAGATAATACATTTATCTAATATTAGACATTCTCTTGTCTTTTATATTGATAAAATTTGAAGATGATATGTTTAAAATGTTTATTAAATGAATTGTTAAAATATATGCAATATTTTTTTAAAATATGTAAATTAAATAAATTATTTTATATATTAATAATTTAAAATAAAGTGACTTGTTTGATTAAAGTAAGTTTATAAATTTTAACATGTTTTTCTGCTATTAATCATTTTATAAAATAAGAACTCATTTCCTAGTTAAGTAACACATTCCTAATATCTTTTTTATTTTTTTCTAAAAATTGAAAATTGATCGTAATGTTTACATACGAGCTGCATTTTTTATGAAACCAGTTCTTCTGTTTCAATATTCAATAATCCTATTTTAGCCCTGTTTCGCACATCATATAATGTTGTTTTAATTATAAAATAGAATACAGAGCAAAGTTGTAACATAATAACGAGAATAACATATCTAAACTCCTTTTTAACTCTATTTTACATAAATAAAAGGACCGTATATGACAGAAATTCTATAAATATAATGTCAAATCATATGATTAAAACTAAAAAATAACAAGAATAGCATATCTAAATTCTTTTTTAACTCTATTTTACATAAATAAAAAGGTCGTGTATTACAAAAATTCTATAAATATAATGTCAAATTATATAATTAAAACTAAAGAATAAGGAGAATAACATATCTAAACTCCTTTTTAACTCTATTTTACATAAATAAAAAGGTTGTATAAGACAGAAATTCTATAAATATAATTAAAACTAAAGAAAAACGAGAATGGCATATTATAATTCTTTTTTAACTCTATTTTTCATAAATAAAAATACCGTATACGACAGAAATTTTATAAATACAATGTCAAATCATATAATTAAAACAAAAAAATTGAAATTGTTCTCCAATATTGGAGCATTAGTCACGTATACTTTGACTTGTTAGTGTTCTTATGATTATAACCGTTGGTTTGGTGCAAGCCTTAGTTTCGATAAGACAAGACAAGCGGCGTGCATGCAATCATAAATGTGCAACCTTTTGCTTAATAAGGCCAAAGACTTTTTTTAGTTACTATGAGATAGGACCTAGTCTATGTTTGGTTTAGGCACGAACTATCCCACTTAAGAAACCGACTAGATTGCCCCATTAGAAAATAATCCAAAAACCACAATAATTGGATTAGAGCATGTGTTAAGATTCTAAATTTAAAACGTAAATTTAAAAAAAATTAAAAGTATTAAAATTAATAATTAAAAATTTAGTAAAGTTCGACTAATGTGATCATATAAATTTTGAGCTGATCAATTGTTTATATTTAAAATCTTTTTTATTAAAAATCTATTAGTTTTTATAAATTAATTAATTTTTATATATAAGTTAGTTTTAATTTAAGAGTCCATTTCTTCAATTAAACTTTAATTTTGTATGGATAAAAGTAATTTCCTTCTTTAACTATTTTTAAATTATTTAATCATTTAATTTTATTATTTACCAATTTTATGATAATTTAATATCAATTGAACTTTATAATTTGAAGCATTTTATTTTATTAATTTAATTTTCAATTTAATTTTTATAATATTGATTAAAATTCTTATTCTTTTTTCATTTTGAGTGAATCAAGTTAATTACCTATAATCTAGAGGGTGTGGAAGTATATCTATATGTTTTAGGGGAACAAATTCCCTATTGTTATTAGCCTATTATTCATCTATTTAATTAATGTGACCTATAAAAAAATAAATAGATATTTATAAAATATAATAAAACAAAATAATAAGAACAAACCATCTAATTTAAAGATATAATTTTAAATCCTCTCTACTATGTTTTAACTCCATTTATATAAATATATGACTGAAATAAAGTAAAATAAGCTTGAGACACAATAGAAGCGACAGAAGTCTAATCCACCAAAGTTGGAGGGTGTTTGAAATTTAGGCTTGTGGTTGGGTCATTATCACAAACATACGCCCTATCCTAACGTTGTTTTCATGTCCATTCTACCATCCACGCTCATTTAATGTGCCATTAATATGTCGTTGAAACGGGCATCACTGAAAAATATTTATTATTTATAGTTATTTAAGCAATTATTATTTATAATATCTTAAAAGATTTTTCATTTTTATATAAATCGTTAAAAAATAATCTCCTTATTAATTAAGAACAAGGTTGTATAATTTTAAACCTCTTCGAGCTCTACTTAATAGCAAAATTTATATGAGGATTAGGGATGACAGTGAATTTTCAACCCAATTAACATTCGCACTATCCAACCAGAAAAAATGGACATGAAGGTTAAAAAATAGATTTTAAATAGATTTTAAATGGATGTTGAAAAATAGATGTGGATATGGATTTAGATATAAGTCTAGTAATAACTTGAACTATGGATACCCATATTCTACCCTTTTTTTATTAACTCTATTTTTCTGTTTTTTAATATTTATGATTAAATATAATAAAATATTAATATTTTATGAGAAAAATAACCTTAAAATCTCCACTTTACTCTTCAGTATTCATATTTTTCATTATATTTTATTTTCTTATAGGATGATAATAGTGCAAATGATATGAAGATGTGGTTTTGAATATTGTGGAGTTCTCGCAAAGACAATTTGAAGCTTTGGTTATTTCAATCTTTATTTCAGTTCTAAATTGTGAAAAACGTATGTTATCTTTGCAGTAGACATTATAATTTTTATTATTCCAATTTTATGATTTTAATACATACAAATCAAAATCTTGACTTATTATTATTAAAATAATTTTGATTTGGAGCGTTCGTAAAAATCTGCTATTTATGTTTTCTATTTATAAGTTATATTTTTATGTATTACACAACCCGATGGATATCCAAAAGTCCGAACAACTCAATGGATTTGGATATGAGTAGTAAATTCTAAAAATCGATGGATATTGATATAGATATGGGTTGAGTCATAAAAAATGGATATGGATATGGATAGAGTAAAACCCGAACCAAACCCTACCCATTGTCATCTCTAATGAGGACAAAATGATACTGACGAAAGGAAAGGATGTTTAAAGTATTTATTTGAATTTTTATTTTTAAAATTTTTTTATTTTTAAAAATTATAGAAAAATAATTTTATTTTTTAAAAATATGAAATTACTATCAATTAAATATATTAATTATTTAATTAACTAAAAATAATAATTAATATGAACTATTTTAATTAAATTAAATATATTTAATTTAAAATATTTTCATAATATCATCGTCGTCGTCATCATATTTTGAAGTCCTGTAATAAAGCAGGATCTGAGAGGTCTGATAATACGCAACCTTAACCATATATTATAGAAATGTTATTTTCAATAGATCCGCATGCAGATGTAACATGATAACAGTTATGTAGATTACTATCAGGTACGTATATATACATATGCCCGATAGTGACCATAATCTGTTATTATCTTTCATCCTGCAAAGACCAGCTTTTTTCATTGTTAGTTGCGCTATGAGTCTTCTCTAAGCGGTGCTCTGAGAATACAACAATTCTACGATTTTATACGTCCATCGCATAAATCTTTCCTCTACACCTGAAAAAAAACTCTCTATGCGGTAAGGATGAGACGCGAGGGTTTTACAGTATGTCGTTTACTCTTATCCTATCATGTCAGACTTTTCTAATTCTAGTTACTATCGCAGTGAGGGTCAACTCTGACATATCTTTCTTTATCACTTTCCTTCAATCCTTGTAAGGCCTCTATTTTGTCTTCTTATAGTCAGTAAGATTTATTTTCTTGTAGTGTCATATCGAGACATCAGAGAGCAATATGCTCATGTAAATTTTAATTAAAATTTGATTTAATAATTAAAAACAAAACAAAACGAAAGTTGAATTAAACGACATTTAATTAATTACATTTTCAAAACATCACTTTCAGGGACGTGCTGGGCTTGGTGGGTTCCAGCTCCTGCCCACGTGACCGAATTATCTAAAACATGGTCTGTTTTAATCAAGAATCCCAAAGCTGATGGATTTGTTGCCGTGCCCAGTTTTAGCAACAACTCTCTTTTTCACTTCAGGTCAAAAACAAGCGGCGGGAGACCTTAGAGCAGGGATGGCAAAAGGGCTGGGCGAGGCCTGACAGATTAAGGCAAAACTATATTATTTTGTTGAAAATAAAGTCATTTTGTCAAATTTTTCTAAAAACATAATAATTTCTGCAAATTTCGGGTTTGGGTTTGGGTTTGAGCTCGAACTCTCTAGGGCCAAATGAGACTAGGCTTCAGCTATTATTTATAGTCAAATCAGATTTAACTTATTGTTATCCCTATTTCTCTCAAATTCTCTAGTCTATTAAACTTGTATCAACCCACATAAATAAATAGTTGAGATAAGTTAAGATAGAGTTGGTATAGATTTATTGAGCCAAATGATAAAGTCCCGTCCCTACTTAAAGAGGGAGTAGTGATAAAGTCATCAAGCCATGTAATTTAATACTTTTCAACTATACAAATGACATTTTAAAAATGATCAAATATTGTATTATTCAAAATTATTAAATTGAGAATTTAAATAATACAAAAAAGATACACAACATAATATTTGTAAGAAAATATAATCTTACATAATGTCATCTCAATATAAAATTAATGGAAAAAATTTAGATGGATTGAATTTTGATTCAAATTTGAATTTAGGAGTGTTCCAAATTTTAGAACATCATTTTCTTTCAAATTAATAATCATGTATAAAAGAACAGTTAATAATTTTTAAAATGTTAATGATAAAAAAATCTCAAACTTTATAATTCTGACTTAAATTTTAAAAAATAATAATTAAATATTTCAATTTTCAATTTTTAGCAAAAATAGTTTGACGTTAAACTCTTTAGTAATATGAATGATGTGATAATCATGTTGAATTAATATTTTTATGATATAGTATACTTGTACCATATATATATTATTTAATAAATTAAAAATATCAAAACTATAAAATAATAATACCAATCTTGGTATGTTTTACTTCATAATTATTTTATAATGTTGGATATTTTTAATACCCTCTCATTTTGTAGTTCAAATAGCCTCGGTTTGTAGTGAAGGACTTTCAAATTGCCCATTAAAGCCGACCAATCGGTGGTTTGAGGCCTGTGGGTTCAAATAGGGATGAAGCTCGTTCAATATATTTATAAAATGCAATTAGTTAAGACTTAAAAGTGAAAATATGTCAAATTTATTAAAATTAATTAATTTTGAATCTCATTTGAAAATAACCTCTTTACTATAGAGGTAAGATTGCATGCTACTATACTTTTTCAAACCCTGCATTTCAGCGAGATTTCTAATGGATATCGGTATTGTTGTTGTAATTGATTTTTAATCATTTAATTAGACAAATAATTTATAAATTATTATGTACAATTTAGAAATATTAATTGTGAGTTTTATCAGAAGATAATAATTATAAGTTTTGTTAATATAAAAAGCATCTTAAGATTTTAAACTTCCAAAATTTGAAATTCTCAAAATGTTTTGCGTCAAAGTATCTCACATGGATTAAAAATGAAAGCCAGCTAGTCGTTTTCGATCCTTGCCCGATACAGCAGCTGGATCCCCTCCTTTCCAATTTGCTGATTCAGCCGAATAAGGCTCTTCACTTCAGCTCAGATTGTGCTCAATTCCTCCATTCACAGAACGCCCTTGCTTGCTAGCAAGTTCTATACCTGACCGAACATCTTATTACTTATACTTAAAAGTTGAATTGATTCTATAACTTGAAGTCTCATCTTAATAAATGGTAAGGGTTGACTAATAAAATGAATAACTATTTATAATAATTTTGACAATTGTTGAACCTAAACCTAATTCTTGTTAACGGACTATATACTTTACTTATATTAAAAATTCTACTATGATATTAGAGCAAGTTTTGTCTGAATTCCTAATTTCTTGATTGTCCGTATATTCAGTTTTAGCCGCCCAATCCAATTCATGCTGTGCTTATTTCAAGTAACAACTGGTATCCAGTCCTAGTTGTATTTAAATGAGATAATAAATGGTGATGACCAACTAACTAAATAACTAGTTCTAGTAATTCTAAAAATGGTTGGACTCAAACTCAATTCTTATTAATAGACTCGACACCATATTCATATTAAAGGTGTGCTTGTTTGTTGAGAATGAAGAGAGAGGAATGAGCATTAAATGAAAAATAAAGCTCAGTAAGAGATTATGATTAGATGACTTATACTTTCATTCATAATTTTTGGGCATTGCTCTATTCCTCTCCAACATGAGAGGAATAAGAGTCATTCCTTTAATATCTTTTGGTATTCTTTAATTAATAATATAATTAATTATTTAATTACAATATAATTAATTAAATATATAATTAGTTAATAAATTAAAATACAATTAATAAATTAGTTACAATATAATTAATTAAAATATAATTCATTAATTAATTACAGTATAATTAATTAAACTATCATTAATTAATTAGTTATAGTATAATTAATTAAAATATAATTCATTAATTAAAATATTATAATTAACTAATTACATTATTATAATTAATTAATATATTATAATTAATTAATTAAAATATAATTAATTCTTATTTCTTAATATTTTTTACAAACTAATCACTATCTATGGTAGCGATAATTATTCATTTTTCTTAATCAACCATCATAATTATAATGATAATATCTATTTCTCATTATTTTCGTTCTCGTTCCTATGATCATTTCCCTATACGAACCAACCGGTCCCTAAAAATTCTAATATTTTGTGTTAACATATATACTTGATATTATACTTTATTATTAATTATTTAAGTTAAACTTTAAATTATCAGTTTATGTACATCATATAATTATTTGGTTATCGTGTGTTCTTTTCAAAAAAAATTATAGGACACACTCACTATTTGTAGTATTATTCAATAAGATCATCACTCATTTGTATCCCAAAATTGTTAAAAGTCTTTGGAATGGCTGGTTGCATAGCACTATGGTATGGGGCCAGAACCGATTGATGTAACCAATTAAAGGTTTTTTCTTCTTTTTTTTTTTTTCTTTTTTCAATTTTGAATTTGGAGGTTAATTCATAATTGGTAGGAAATGTGCAGTATGAGGCTCCATAAAGAAATCACGTGAGAGTTACAAGTGGCCCATGGCCATATCCTTATTTGGAATCGGTCAAATATGCGATGGAAAAGGAATAATACCCCCAAATGATTACTCTGCTGCTACTGCTCCACATGAGTGCGTAAAGATGGGCTTGCTCTACCACTCATGAACATCGGTCAACAAAAAAAAAAAAAGGAAATTTGGAAAACAAAAAACAACATTTTAAATTTTTTAAAAATAATTTAATAATAAAAAGATATCATCTCGTGATTAAAAAATCTAAATTTAATTTGATCGAAAGCTTAACAGATTAAATTTGAAAAAGGAAATATATACACATTATAACGCGCTCTATAAAATTGAAAGATATAAAAAAAGTCCGATTTAAAGAAGAAAGAAGATGATAGATTTGAATTAACGAAAACTAAATATGATATACAGAGTTTCAAATTTACTTATTAGACCTCACGAATAATTTTTCTCGAACAACCTAGATAACGTGTAAAGAACAAACCAAGAAAGTTGGTAGGATCAAAATCACACCACAATATGATTCAATTGATAAGTGAATGTAATTCATAAGTTGAAAAAAAACAAGAGGATTTTCTCCTTTTAATATAGCCGACGGCTCACAAAAAACAATATGATCAAAGTTATCTTCCAAATATTCTAAAACATAAGTATTTATATTTAAGCTTAATGATAAAAGACTTGGGCTTAAAATATATGGAAGCCCAAAATATAATTATAAATTAAAACAAATCTAAAATAGAATAATAATAAAAACACGC
>JANTPM010000246.1:4530333-4544459 GCA_025434745.1 Erythroxylum divaricatum | reverse complement strand
TTGTTGTTGTTGTTGTTGTTGTTGTTGTTGTTGTTGTTGTTGTTGTTGTTGTTGTTGTTGGTGTTGTTGTTGTTGTTATTATTATATGTTCTATGTTTTTTATTAGAGTTATAAACTTAATTCTTATAAAAATATTCAACGAAATACTAAGATATATAATATTGATACCTTTATAATTTTTTTAAAGTCATGTCCTCATAAGTCATTTTACACATAAACAATTAACACTAAACATCTAATTTTACTAAACATTAAATGACAAACAGCTGTAAAATCAGTAGATAGAATTAGCTGTCAAATAGGGGAAAAAACTTAAATTATGGCTTAAATTAAGATATAATATTTTTAATTAGATATATATCAAATTGAAAGTGATTTATATTTTTTAAATCCCTTTAATTTTATATAAACATAAACTATTATTCTTAAAAAAACATAAACTATTAAAAGTAAATTTTATGCTGCAATGTACAATAAGAATGGAATAAGTTACATATGAAAACAGAAATCATATTTTATTATCTTAAAATTTTGAAGTAAGATATGATAATTTTAGTCCTATATGTATTAACTTTAGTCGATTCGATTATTTTAGTTGTATGTGTTTTTTTTTCAATTTTTTAACATATTAACTTTAGCCAATTTTTTAAGTAAAGTTTTTAAAATAATTTTTTAAATTGAATATGAACTTGAACTGCTCAGGCCTGAGTTTTATAAATAAAACGATGTCTTTTTGTTTAGAAAAATTAGACTTTGGGCTGATTCTTAATAACTACAAATTAATTAAAATTATCATACTAGTCTAATTATATCTTGGCGTAATTAATTAAAAAAGAAAGAATTATTTAATTTTATAATACTAGTCTAAATTTTAAAAAACATAATTAAAATACTCTAGCAACATAACATTAAGTGTTCTTTATTAATATGAGAAATATAATTTTTAAAAAATATATAACCAACTTTTAAATTATTAGAGCCTGAAATGAAGAAGACAAAACAAAAAGACTGAACATGGATAACCAAGATAGCTTTGGTTTGTGGTGGATTTGCTCATCATTGCTTCAATCAAAAAAGAGAGACCCTCTCCCCACTTTTTTTCAGTACAAATCTTTAGAACTTCCCTCCATTTCTCTTTTCAATAACCAAATCATTTCCTCTGGAAAATCTGTCTCCTCCATGAATCAACTTGGCCATGCAAAACCTCCTATTTCTGGTATCTCATGGTTCTTAAACTGTAGCCTGAGATTGGTTTATCCCTACGTCGTGTTTACTGAGTATTGTCGTCTAAAACTAATTTATAAAACAATAGTACAGGATAAACTTGAAATGCTTGCATGCATGTGAGTAGGCAGCTTTTTGCGAGGTTTGTCCAGTCGTTTTCCTTGGCTCAAGGAAATTGGATCAATTAACAGGAACGAACGAGTAGAGCATGTTACGTACAAGAACGACATGAAAGGTGATAATAACGATTCAGTAAAACTTGAGTATTGGTATTAGTTTGGGTGGGTCACGGATCTTGTCATGCACGCCGATCCAATTCAAATTAATATTGTCTCCTTTGATCGCCAGGCACGGATCTCGTCGCTTGAACCTATAACTTAAGAATTTTATTGCACTTAAGTATCATTCTCTTATCATTTTATTGTTATTGGACCTTCACGACAAGCCATGAAGAAGGGGAAGCTTTTGCCCAAGCAAAGCAACTGAGACACGGAAGCAATCCCCAAGCTTTCTTTAATGTACAGACTTTTGCTATTTCAAATTTGTCTTAAAGGAATTTATACTCTAAAGTGGTTTTAATTATTAATTTGCTTTAGTTCTTCAATCATAAAATAGAGCATATCCCACATACCAAAGCATGTTCCTTAAGGCCCCTTCACCCATCAATGTCATTCGAAGAATATCAACTTTTAGCCAAGCTTAACCTTATAATCAAGTTCTCTTCCCTTTTTCTTTTTCTTTCAATTTCACAATAAATTCCAACAAAAGGGATGAATTATAGATGAGAACTATAGACTTTTCTTTTGGTTATTTATCACAAAGTTGTTACAAATAAGAATTTCACGTACTTTTTGTACTTAAGATCGTAAGTTCGACCTCGAGTTTGAATCATCTAAAATTTGTGGAAATTTCAATTTTTCATTACTAAAAAACAAAAAACAAAAAATAAGCGTAAGTTAAAGTGATTAGACTTGGTAAGATCAATATTTTCATTTTTCTTGAGAGGTAAATCAATGAAAAATTATACATAATTCTCGGGGTACGTAGTATTTCAAAAATTAATCTTTATATTGAAAAGGTATCGGGGTAAGTTCAAACATGCTACGTATATCGTCTAAACACTAAAATTAGCTCGACATTTGATATGAACAGGTAAGATTTACAGAGGAGATGCTTTTTCATAAATATCCATACCAAAGTAAGATAATTGAGGCAGGTCGATGAACGATCCAAACTTTCTGACTATTTTTAATATGTCCATGATCCCTCAACTCTTAAATCATATTATTAAAGAAGTAGTAAAGATGGAAGATGATATGTGTGTATGACAGTGGCATTTAAGATTTTTAACAAACAGACAATAATTGAAGCGGTGAGCACTTGGAAGGATACAAGTTGGTGTCCAAAAGAGAGGAAAGAAAAGGTAGACAGCTTGACCTGTGGTGTCTGAATTTTTGTTGGAAGGGTCAAAGTTCTTATCTTGTCATAGTCTTCTGGCATCATTAGTACGCACAGGCACAGACGCGGGAACAGGCAGGCTAAAGAATTAATCGCTTTCTATGTACTGTAGGCAGGAGGATTTCAGATCCCTCGTCTAATATTACGGTGTTTTATTGTATCTAATAAATTTTAGTCATTTATTTATATGAGTCCAATATAAATTTTATGTGGGTCTCACAAAATAAATGGTTAAGATTTCATAAGACAGAATAAAGCAAGATAATATTGGACAAAAGATCTTGTGAGCACCCAATCCATTACCCTGCTTTAAACTGCCTTTTAATTTAATTTAATTTATATACTTCCATAAATCTTGTATAAATATATCGATAAAATTTAATATAATTGAGTAAGAATCCGTTAATTGAAACAGAGAGGATTTGATCTTCTCCTCTTTGCATCGCTACTTACATATAAAAGCAGAGGGCGACTGTTCTTGTTGTTTTCGTGTGTAACTTTGTGCTCACTTCCATGAATCCATTTATCAATCTACTAATATTTAATGGATTGATAGATATGAGTAGGCACAGAGTGACACATATAAATGGGTATAAATGAATTGATCCCTTAAATAAAAGTGCCATTTTAATGCCCTGCCTTATTAAAAATAAAATCATTTTCTCATTGAGAATTTTAAATGGGGTGTGATGCTATTCGTTATTTATGATTTCGTTTACTCTAAATCTAATTATTTTCTAAATGTTTTTAGAATTTTCTTTATTAATATTATAATTAAGTTGGTGAATTTTGATAAATAGAAATTTATGAATTTATAATCACTTTTTCTTTTAGATTTTAATTAAATAATAATAATAAAATATACACACCATAAACATCATATTTATAAAAAATAACAAAAACATCCAACATAAATTCCTACGGAATCTGAAGAGATCCTGCAGTATGCAGTCTTACTCTTAACTAGCAGAGAGGTTGTTTTTAAATGAACTACATATATGGATGAAAATAAAAATAATAAAAGAATACCAATAAAATATAAATAAATAACCCATAAAATGGAAAGAAAGAAATAAAATAAAAAATAAAATAAAATAGGGAAAATAGATAAACGAACAAAAATAAATAGTATATAATACTAAAAGAAATAAAAGAGATAAAATAAAATAAAAATATTATTAAAAATAAAATCATAGTAACACTAATAAGTATAGACAAACTTCATATTTATACCAATAAAAAATTGTTTATACGATGATTCATCTCATTTTTAAAATTAGAACCGAACTAATTAAATCAAACTTAAACTAATAATTTATTAACTTGGTTATAACATATTTTTTAAGTAATACTTTTATTTGCTTATTTACTTTTTAACTTGCATTATTCTTTTATTATGACATCTGCATGAGAGTTTATTGGAAACAGCTTCTCTATTATATATAGGTAAGACTGCATATTATTAGACCTTTTCATATTTCTTTTTATCGTGGAACTTCATAGTGGGTGTGATGATGATGACGATGATGATATAAATTAATAATTTAAGTCAAATTTAATTAATTTGACTTGATGTTAAGAGTTGGATTGAGTTGATATTAGTAATATATGATTAGCATACATTTGATATATTTTGTAATTATTTTTTTACAAAAATTTAAAAAAGAAAGAAAAAATTTCTAGATTCTTTAAAATTAAGAATTTTTGTAAATTTTTAGAAATTAAATGAAAAATATGTGTCTCATAATCAAATTTTAATTAAAATATAATATTTGATTCAATATCTGCAACCCTTGACCTAGACTTTCTTTAGGACTGTGTGTGTCCTACATGTTTCTTTTTGTCCGGAAGCTGGTGCTGACTATCCTCCAACGCTCTCCAACAGTTCCTTCTACATCAATAATTCCACAATTTGATCTTGACTACCATTCAATATTCATACATATATATACATCAGTCCCTGAATGGGTAGATTCAGGGATACATGGGCTCACTTCCTGCAGAATCCAAAACATACTTGTACCCTCTTACTGTTCCAGGACACCGTTAAACCAGCCAAAGCGTCCCCATGTTTGATCACATTATCATTCTTTATTTTCTTTTATACCATCAATGAATTTTCCTTTAATATAATCCTCCAAAGAAGGAACTACCAAGAACTAGGACTCAAAACTTAGTTTGGTTTTGCAATTAGCCAATCACAATACCCGAGCTTCCTGTGCCTAAGACAACTGTGGGAATATTATTGGACAAAAGGGCAAAAATGGCGGAGGTGGTCAAACTTGGCGGTGACTGATTGCCAACACTTAGCCGGGATGTGAGAGCAACGAAACGATGTCGTGTCGAGTTGGACTGCACTCTCGGTAGAGGTGGCAGATGCCTATCCTCTCAAACTGCAACGTGAGTAGGACCAGTGCAGAAGCTACGTACTAACTTTGAAAGCTTGAAATGACTACATGAACATCGCTGTGACTGTCGTTCAGAGGGCTTTTTATATATTTATATATTTAAGATACATTTATGTATAAATAAGTATAGAGTGAGTGCTTGTTTCGGTGCAAATTAACTGAAAGCTCTTGATGCTTTAATAAAGCCATAGAAAAGCTTGTTTCTGACTGATGTGTTCTGCTGGGTATTAAGCTGTCCTAATCTACTCGAGAAAAATGAGTTCTTTATGGTACTGTTACTACTACAACTACGACTTCTTTGTCTCTTGCGTAGGTATTGTCCTTTTAATGCTTCTTTGTTTTCATTGTAGGTATCAGTTTTAAGGGTGTTTGATATATACATTAAATGTGTGTGTGTGTGTATTTGAATAAAGAAAAGTAAGAGAAAGGCGAAGAAGAATCAGTGGAGCGTAGGGTAAAGTAAAAGCAGATGTCTTTCTCATTCGCAGATCCCTATGGAATGCAGGAAGGATGCCCAACATTGCTTGCTGAAACTCATTCTTTTTGTTTAAGTTTAAAGGAACTTGCTTTGTTCTCTTTATAAATCTTTTCAGTGAGTGAGTTAGTGAGAGAAGAAAGAGCATAGATTCAGTTGCAGAACTTGGATTTTGTTTATCTGAGTTGTTAGATTTCACCCCCTCCAATCTCAGTTCTGCTGCTGCTAGACAACAAAACTTCACCAGTTTAACATAATGAAAGTGGTGCGTGAAGTGGTTTGAGAGAGATGGTTCTGTGTGGTTAGTTTATTTTTTGGCCCAATGATTGAGTTGCCTTGCCACAGGAGAAATTTGCCAAGAATCTCTTCTTTTAACTTTGAAAGTTATCAGGAGGGTACACAAAAGAAATGAAGGCCATGAGCAGTAATGATGATAATGCCAAGAACAGCAATACTAACTGGTTAGGTTTCTCTTTGTCTTCTCACTTGAACATGGAGGTTTCTTCAAACCGAAATCACCATCATCAACCAGACTCCGCTTCTTCTGCTGTTCCTACTGCTATCCCGACAAGCTTTTACCATTCCTCACCACATCTCTCTTATGGCGTTTACTATGGAGTTGATGGTGAAATTGGTTGCTTGTACTCTCCTATGCCTGTGATGCCACTCAAGTCTGATGGCTCCCTCTGCATAATGGAAGAGCTTGCCAGGTCACAGCCTCAAGGTTAGCTACTTAGCTCGCATTTAAGTCCTCTACATTCTTGTCCTTAAGCTTAAGTTTATGTTGTTTTGGGGCGGTAAATGTTATTCTCAAACTTGCGTGAACGGTTCTGTGTTTTGAAATTTTCCATATTAAGCTACAATGGTGACGAGCTCGACACCAAAACTCGAGGACTTCTTTGGTGGTGCAACCATGGGGACTCATCACTACGAAAGCAATGATAGAGAGACTATGGCTCTTAGTTTAGACAGTGTGTATTATGAGCAAAACCCAGGTCATGAACCTGATAACCACAATTGTTTACACCATCTTCAACAGAACTCCAGGCACCAAATTCAAGCTCAACAGCTCCCTTACTATAGTTTTAGGAGCCAAGAGATGTTATTAGGAGAGGAAGTTAAAGTAACACCAGTTTCTGATTGCCATCTTCAGCTTCCAAATCTTGGCGATAATAATGGTATGAAGAATTGGATCTCGAGAAACTATCAAACTAGCCATCCAATGGACCATAAGATGATTGGTTGCATGGCTGATAATGGAAGTGAATCTGGGTCTATTAGTGCTCTGGCTTATCGGGACTTGCAGTCGCTGAGCTTGTCTATGAGCCCTGGTTCACAATCAAGCTGTGTTACTGGTTCTCAGCAAATATCACCTGCTGTGACTGACTGTGCTGCTATGGAAACCAAGAAGAGGGGGCCTGAGAAGGTGGATCAGAAGCAGATTGTGCACAGGAAGTCCATTGATACATTTGGGCAAAGAACTTCTCAGTATAGGGGCGTGACAAGGTTAGTGTTTCATTTATTCCCTAACAACCCTTCTTATTCTTCAGTTTTGTCTACGGTACCACTGATTTCTCTTAATATCGGTAAAGCTTTTCTTTGCATGTTAGCTTTTATTATGCTTGTCTGTTCCTTTGTCCTTTCTGATCTTTATTAAATTATGTCTGTTGTCTCATAGTTTCCATTTCTTAATCAGGCATAGATGGACTGGAAGATATGAAGCCCATTTGTGGGACAATAGTTGCAAGAAAGAAGGTCAAAGCAGGAAAGGAAGGCAAGGTTAGAGATAAATCCATCCACATTGTCTGCTTCTCGATAATTAAGCTTTTGTTCTTTACTCAACTCAGGTTCTGTAAATCACTGATTTCTTTCCTTTTTTTTGCTTGATTGTGGTGCCATTCCAACAAATTACCATTTCAGTCTATCTGGGTAAGCCTCCTCTCATTTCCAGTGAAGAGACATTTTTCAGATGTGTTCTCAGTTCGTATTAAGCAAGTTAATCAAAATTTCAGGGGGTTATGATATGGAAGAGAAAGCTGCAAGAGCTTATGATCTAGCTGCACTCAAGTATTGGGGACCCTCTACACATATCAACTTCCCTGTAATGAAATTCGACCCTCTTATCAGAATTCAATGTTAACATTACTTTCAAGCTACTTGTGTACTGAAGTTGTTTTATTTTTACTTCTCAGCTGGAAAATTATCAAAAAGAGATTGAAGAAATGAAAAACATGACCAGACAGGAATATGTTGCTCATCTAAGAAGGTGAAAGCTTTTTAAATTTCTTTATTTTCATTTTGATGATCACCCATCTTTCTTTTGAAATTCATCATCTTTTAAATTGCTTCTTTGCAGAAAAAGCAGTGGATTCTCTCGAGGTGCTTCAATGTACAGAGGAGTGACAAGGTCTGTTTTATCCTATATTTTTATTAATTTCAATATTTTTCCCACTTGCATTTTTCCCTTAACAAAACAATATTTTGTCTTTTCTGTTTCGATACTTGGCAGGCATCATCAACATGGAAGATGGCAAGCTAGGATTGGCAGGGTTGCAGGGAATAAGGACCTTTACCTAGGGACATTCAGTGAGTCCTGTTACTCTGAAGAACTGTTTCGGTTTATCAAAAGTTGTGTGATTATTGCCTCCAGGAATGTTTGGTTAATTAAGTTGCAGCTAAAGTAATAAAAGGATTTGCTTTTTTTACTTTAAAAAGTAGAATCTTTGAGCCACTCTCGGCTAATTTTCTGCTTTTAGGCACTTTTGAAATTATGCAGACTTGGGAGTCAGACTAACTATCGTTAAAAACATTTCTTCAGCTAAGCAGAATTGAAATGCATTTTGCAAAATGTTAACGAGTTTAATTCTGATTCTTCGAATAAAACTTCAGGCACCCAGGAGGAAGCAGCCGAAGCCTATGATATAGCCGCGATAAAGTTCCGGGGGGTTAATGCTGTAACTAATTTTGACATAACAAGATATGATGTTGAACGAATCATGGCAAGCAACACACTTCTTGCTGGAGAGTTAGCTAGAAGGAACAAAGACATAGGGTCCACCAGTGATGATGTAGCAAATAATGAACCTCCTGTTCTTTGTAGCAATGGAGAAGTCATTCCTTCGCAGAAAAACTACGAAAATGCACCGGATTGGAAAATGATCCTCCACCAATCAACTCCACAACAGGATCATAGAGCTACATTTGCTGCTGACAACTATAAAACTCAGGCTTCCTCATTGGCCCCGGAGAGCGTAATCGGAATCAATACCGTGAGTTCAATTCATCAGCCAGAGGTAGAAGATTTAGCCAAGATGGGAGCTCATTTGTCCAATGCTTCTTCACTGGTGACTAGTTTAAGTAGCTCCAGGGAAGGCAGCCCTGATAGAACAGGAAGCTTGCCAATGCTTCTCGCAATGCCACCTTCGGCAACTTCAAAGTTGTTTTCCAGTCCGACTAGTAACATAAATTCTTGGATTCCACCAACCCAATTGAGGCCTGCAGTGTCCTTGCCTCATGTTTCAGTTTTTGCTGGTTGGACAGATGCATAACAGGAGGCTAGCTTTTGCTTCAGGAAGTTACTCAAGTTTTTGCATGGGGAAAACATGAGTTACGAGACACAGCTAGCACAAGATTGTTGTTTAGTGCTTTTTCCCTTTTCAATATATTTTTTTGCTTTATCTTCTTTAGTTAGTGGAAAGAATTGGAGGGCTAGATAGAGATGTAAGCGGGACCTTTCATGAACAAGAACCTCAAATTTTCAGACCCATCATGTCAACATCTCTCTATGTAGAAATCTCCAAAGTAATGGTGGAGGGAAGCTTTTAAGGCAATATGATTGAAGTCTATGAAATTATTTTCGCAATATGGGATCACTATATTCATAATTACATCCAGCTTTATTTGTTCTCTCAAGTACACAAAACCGGCAAGAGTTGGGTCTCTTTTTGCTTTCAGCTTTTGACCATTACATATCATCTGATCTCATCAGCCATTATGGTTCTCCATGTTTGTAACATCATCATTACTCATTCCCCTTTATCATTTCAAGCTTTCGTCAAAAGTAGCATGCAAATTCCTTTCCTTTAAAACAATTCTGATATCAGGATTTGGTGGAATTTGTTTATTATTCTTTTCCATGAAAACCAAACGCACTGAGTTCTGTATTTCTTGTAAGCCCACTTACTCCAACCTCATGATAGCTTGCACATAAAAGCTACTCCACGTCCATCCATGGCTTTGTATTACCAGTCAATCCCTCTTCTCATGGTCTCTTCCCACACGTGCACGATCGTCTCTCTTCCTGTACATTTCAAACCTCATGGTGACCCCAACATCATCATTTGTGTTCGAACTACTGAGAAATAGTCCAGCGATTCTCTAAAGTGAGGAATGATAGTTTCATGACTAGAAACTGACCAACTAGAGATGACCTTGGAAGAAGTAAATTCTTACAGGAGTAAGTTCATTGTGCCGCAGCACTTGCCATTGGTCACAGAAACTTCAAACTTGTGTAACATCCTGAAATGTATCCATATGATCACTTCTGACAGAATATGAAAACAATATCATTAGTTACAAGAATCAAAGAATAACTCCTGATTATGTTTCGGACATTTGATTATAATTTTGCAGTTGAGATTTGATGAATCCACCATGCAAGTGTAATGATTTTTTACCGAGAACATCATATGACTCATCAACACAGAAAATGTCGATCGAATATACATATGGAACAGTGAGTTTGGTACATAAGAGGAGAGCTTTATAATGGAGCTGGCATGAAAAATGCTTTCATGTTACTGCTGTTTATTTAGCTAGAGACCTCTTTTTGCTTTTATCATTGGCAGTCATGCGAAAGCACGTTATGCTTTTGCAGCTTTGGTTTTTCCAAAGTGAACAACCAACATTTGACGTCCAGAAAAAAAGATTTAAAAAAAAAAGCATCCATGTTTACCTCGTCCTTGCATTGACAATTTGGTGAGATTAACTTCGTCATGAATCATGATCTAATATCGCAGAATGTTCTTAGAGAGATTTGATATGTTAGATAACTATAAAATTAATTCATCTTCTAATAAAGCATAATAATTATGGCACGATAGTTACTAAGTTACATGGCTTTTGTAATAAGCTTGCTCTATGATGTATCATAGTTAAATAAAATTCACAATTCATTATCTTAAACATGCTATGACGTGATAGTCCCGCTTATGGGTAGTTTAAACAATTTGTTCGTCCAGAATACCCTGATTATTAACAGCATTAACTCATTTTTTTGATAGAAGAGAGGGAGGTAATGTTAAACTCGAAAATATGAAACTTGAATAAGGTATAATATTTTTAATTAGATATATATTAATTTGAATGTGGTTTATATTTTTAAAATCCCTTTAAACCCTTTAATTTCATAAAAGCATAAACTATTAATATAAAAATAGAAATCATATTTTATTATCTTAAAATCCTGAATTAAGATACGATAATTTTACTCGTATATGTATTAACTTTAGTGATTTAGAACCCCTCAATATCATCTAAACTTAAACCGATAAAGATAATATTCATAGTTGTATTGTTCTTTTTCTTTTTCTTTCGAAACCGAATTCTAAAGAGAAAAGAAAAAAAAGGAGAACAGTCTGTCTTTGATCACTTTGGGACGAAATTTTCCAATACAAAAGGCTCACGCATGAACTAAAAGAAAGACAAAATGGGATTGCATATACCTTGTAAGGTCAAAAGGGTATTGTTCTTCAGCATTATTAGTAAAGTTTAACTACTCTTGATCACAAAATGAATAAAGCGTACGGTGTTATCGGATTAAAGGGTTTGTCAAATTCTATCGTGTCATGTCAAAAATATGCACTATGATGGTGTGTCACTATACTCCTTTCGTTTTTCTAAGAACAGTTGGATCCATCTAATCCCACCGAACGTGAAGCTCGTTTAGTGCTAACACTTTATTGTATAGACAAATGTTCCAAAGTTGTAAGAAGTTAACGACGTATATAGCTCGGAATTCAGATCTTTGGTCTAATATTATGATGTTTTATTGTGTTCAATGATAGATTCTACGTAAATTTCACGTGAATCCCGCAAAATAAATATTTAAGATTTTATGAGACAGAATAAGACAGAATGATATTAGACAAAAAAATCTTAATTCATTTAGCTCGTCAACTCAAAGTGATTTCAAGTCGGCATGTATGGAATAGTTGTCGGTGAAACCTTCAATGTTTTGAATAGGGAATAAAGGTCGAAAGTATGTCGAAAGAAGAATAAATTGCATTTGTCGTCTACACCTCCGATGTGATGTATGTTTCTGAAAAAAGCTCTCATCTAACAGTGAAAAGCATCAGTGTTTTTTGGTTTCTTTCCTTTTTGTCTCCATTTTACGACTTGAAACGAATCCAAGAAGAACAGACCAAGTTTATAATTTACGTTGTACGAGTGTGTTTTTTTTCTCCCCCCCCTATACAATTGTTAGGTATTGAGTTTGATATATGTTATATTTAGGTAGGGGAGATTTGTCAAACAGAGTACATTTGGTAAACATAATTCTACTTTGTCACTTATAGTTTACCAGGTTTTTTATCGTAACATCATAAGTTCAAATCACGAAAAAAAAAAGTTGTATACATTATGTCCCTTTTCAAACTTCCAAAAAATATAAAACTTTGTGTATTAAATATGTTGATACTCATAATTTACCAATTCTTTTTATACATAAAGAGATGATAAATGTAATCATTGGTTAAATTTTGTTGAATCTCTTAATTTTAAATTTTATCATTAATTTTTTATCATTGTTATTTTATAACTTTGGTCTTTTTTATGTTAGAGAATATATAAAACCAATTGAGTTGACCTCACACAACAACTTAAGCTATTGTGATGAAATGGTCGTCTAATATGATATCAAAGCCTCTATGACCAAATAGTCATGAGTTCGAATGCTACCACCTACTTATTCTAATTAAATTAAGCATAAGGTAAAGTAAGCTTGTGCAAGTTTCAAGTCCAAAGGGCTTTCACTTGAGGGGGTGTGTTAGATAATATATAAAACTAATTGAGTTGACCCCACACAACAGCTTAAGCTATTGTGGTGAAATTATTATCAATTTTTATTAAAAACTTTAATTACAAACTTTAAAATAATATCGTTTTCATTACGTAACATTATACTTGACACTATAATGCATCATTTTGAAGTTTGCAATTAGAATTCGAATCGAATATGAACATTAAAAAAAGCATTACACTACCAACCACTTGATTGAAGTTACAATTCCTCGATCCAAATTTATTATCTATGCAAATATTTTTTTAAAAAAACTTATTTATAAACATTAATTATTATCATTATTATTAACTAGTTTGGGTAAGTCAGGAATCTTGTCGTGCACACCGACCTAATTTGAATTAGTATTGTCCCCTTTAATCGTCAGGCGCAGATCTCGTCGCTTGAACATGTAAGAGAGAACTATAGCTGGAATGATGTTTCATGCACAGGAAGTCAATTCAAAAGCTCGACGAAGGGGAGGAAATCAAGAAATGAGGGTTTGGTTTGGTTTGGTTCATCTGTGCCTGTGCATGAAGTTGATGATCATCAGGTCGTGGCTTCTAAACATGGAAATGTTTCATGTTCCGTACCTACCAACTCTAATCATAACGTACGATTCAACCAAAACCACGATTTCAACAGTAACCCAAATCAAGAAACCAGAAACCAAATCTTTCTTTTAGAACCGCCCAATCTAATCGCATTCACTGAACACTAATTGATTTGGTGTTGGGTTACTAAATAAATAATAATAATAATGATCGTGCATGTACGTCAATCATTTCGGTCCCGACTCAAAAATCAAATGTATGTTTGATCAAAGTTTCAGGTTTGAGTTTACCGTAATCATCAAAATCTCAAATCATGAGATTCAGGAAAAACGGAAGAAAGTCAACGGGAGTGGCGGGAAAGGAGGGAGGTCGGGGAGGGAATGATCGTTGACCTACGCGGTTTGAAATTGAAATTGAAATTGAATCTCCAGTTCCAGTTTGTATGGGCTCTTCTTGGGTCTGTGTTTTTCTTTAGTGGGGCTTGTCCCAGCTCCGAATTGAATGTTATCTATCATTTTATCACTTTATGATTTTGCTCTTCTTGCGACGGAAAACCTAAAATAATGTTCAGTAATTTAAAATTAAATAACGAGTTAATCTCATCCACCTACTATTGTGGGCAATTTTGTGAATACAATATCGGATTAAGTTCTAATACGGTATTATACCAGCACTGGTTAATATTAGATGGTGTTTCAGATAATTTTTTAAATTTATAAAATAGCTTATGAATTTTTTTAAAAGTAACAAAATAGTCTATTGTCATATTCAATGTTCTGAAACCCGGACCGGTCATCGAACCGGTGGTCTTATTAGTTACCGGTTTGATCGGTTCGACCGGTTCAACCACCGATCGAACGGGTGTGACGTAATAATTATGCAATAATTATATTTAATTATATATAATATTAAAAATATTAAAAAAAAATTCAAAAATAAAATAAAAATAT
>JANTPM010000246.1:4514531-4528181 GCA_025434745.1 Erythroxylum divaricatum | reverse complement strand
GTCTTTTTGTACATTTGGTGCAATGAATAGTAACACACCAAATTTGGTGTGTTACTATTCATTGCACCAAATTTTTTAGTGTTTTGGTGCCTTGGTTGGAGTTGATTTTTTGCACCAGCTTGGTTGGAGATGACCTAAGTTTCTCCACCGAGAGACTGATTGGGAAATGATTGTGTACGTGCTCAAGGTATTTTAGAATTTCAGAGTAGTTGAATGGTCAGGTTTTAATTACGAAAGATTAAAAAACTCAAACCAATTTGATTAATCAATTATAAAAATTTTGAACCAATAAATTTTTCAATTTAATCATAAAATTTTCAGCTCAATAAATTTTAATTAATTTATTGATTAATCAATTAATTTTTAATTAATTAATTTTTATTTAATAATATCTTTTTTAATTAAATCTCAAATTTTTATATAGGTAAGAATGATTTATTTTAAGCAAATTTAAAAATTTTCAATTTTATTTAATTTTTAATTAATTTTATGACATCTTTTAAATTTTAAATATTATATTTTATTGATTTTTTAATCTAATTTTTAAAATATTAGATTCTTGTATACTTTTAAGGGAACAGGTGTCCAGAAAATGGGGTATAGCTCGAGTCAATTATTGGGCCTATAAGTTGATGTACCCAAGGAAAGAGTTGGGACCCGTAATCAAACTACTTTTAATAATAGAGTAGTGAAACTTATATTTATATAATGAATTTAAGTCTACGACTATGTTTACTTGAAATTTTATAATGAAATAGAATATAAGAGTAAAGTTTTATATTATATCTCATTTTATTTTAAACAATAAAAATAAAAAAAATTTTATTTAGAAGTTTAGGATAGAATGTAAAATCATATATACTATATTATATTGTAAACCCTTCATCCAAACAATAGATTACTGTATTATAATATGAATCATTTCATTCTTCTTAAACAATAATTTTTTTTAGAAATTATTTTGGGTAAAAATAATAATTATTTTTCTTAAGACTATTTTTGTTATATTTTTTAATTTGTAAAGACTATTTAATTGGTATATGTAAGTAATAGCATTTTTTAAATAATTTTATAACCATGAAATATTTTTAAAAAATATGCACTAATCATTAAAATAAAAATTACCTAAAAGATGTTTTCTTAATTAAACATCTAAATAAAATAATCTTATTTTAAACAATCATTATATAGTATTGCCCCATTGCTCTAGTGATAAGTTGAGATACATAATAATTAATCAATACTATAACATGTTAAGTAATAATTATTAATATATATAATAACAATAATTTAATAAAAATCCTACTAATACGAGATGTTAAGTAATATGCGACCTTATCTTAGCTAATAGATGGTCTATTTGCAAAATAATTATTAATGTATATTGGTTGAAATCATTAGAAAAAAAGAAGGCAAGTTTGGGAATCGGGATACCGTAACAAAGAGGGAGATAAAAGTAGAGAAACAGAGTTGTTCCTTGACATATGCGTGTGTGGAAGGTCGATTTAGAGATCGCCATCGAAAAGGCTTAAACAAGAAAAGAAAAAGATAAGAGATATTGTAGTCGTTGTCATGTATAATTCCACCAAAACCGAATCAAATCAAAACAAACGTGTGTTTGTCTTGCTTGTAGCTCTTACCAACAATTAGATACATACATTGTCTGGAATCAGGATAAACCGTGTAAGGATCAAATTGGTGGACAATTTTGCCCTTTTTTAATGAAATTGGACAATTATTAATTGTATTTTTTGATTTTTAATAATTTATCAATTAAGTTATGTAATATTATTCAGACAAAGATAATAAAGTGACCCAATAAATGATCTAAATAAATGGGTCAAGGTCCGTGTAGAAAATAGATTTCAATCAGTATAAACCAGACCCACATCGGTCTTGCAATAGGAAAGCCCAATATGGATGTTATATATAAAGGTTAAGGTCTCCTGCAGTTGCTCATATATCAATCGTAAACAGAAGGATTCTCTGACCCTTTAAAAGACTTTATGTTTTGATAAAATTGTAGAAATCCCTCACCCGCGCCCCAGAAAGCAGTTCCCCTAAAAACGACGGTAGATTCGAGCTCGTTTCGGCTTCAGAAAGTTCGTTTGAAGCTATGAAGATCGAAATTAGATATTTTCTGCATTTTTTCATTTCTTGCCTTTTTACGTTTGATCCGAGATACGTAACTAAGGTACCATTGCGTATTATATGTAATATCAAAGCGGTGAAGTGATCGGGTGGTAAAAAATGAAGATTTTTTTGTTTTCTCTCCTTAAGGTTTTCGGATATTTAACTTCTGTTTTTCGGTTTTTTCTTGCTTTTATTGGATGAAAGTAATATACATGTATTTAGCCTTGAGAAATTAGGTGAAAAAGAGCCCAGGAGGGATAAAAACTAGCCCATAACTTGCCAGAAATCGTCATTTTTCAGCAAAGACATTGGACACGCTCTAGATTGCACACAGTATCACCCTGAGGGGCGGTACTTCTGGTGCTTCCAACACATGTGCCAGATATGGGTCAACACGTGGGTGGACCGTGTCGCGCCACGTGTCGGCACTTGCCACGCACGCGCCATCGGATAAGCGCGCATAAGGGCACGTCATTGGGCTGCGCATGCAGTACACACGCCGCACTCTCCACTCGCAGCTGACGTCAGCGCTACAATGCACTGACGCAACGTTGACGTCAACCGTACGGATTTGTATAATGTTTTTGAAAAAAAACACAAAAAAATTCAGATTTCCCATAAGATGAGAAAGTGTAATAGTGTATATCAATTTGGAGGCCTAAAGTATGTTTTGTTCCGTTTTAGGTCAGTTTCTAAGTCGAGGAAATATATAAAGTGAAAATTTCACTTTCTTGGATTTATTATATTAATAATAAATTAAAGTTTAACTCCAAAAATTGAATTAAGGTATTCTAAATCCAATTTCAAGTGAATTTTCATGCTTCGAATATCATTTGAGGGAGAAAATTCAAGTTTTTGTATCTCGAGTCTCAAGCTCAATGTTCATGATAGTCGCTCGAAAAAGGAATTGAGACATTTTGAAGTTATTTTTGAATGAATTTGCATGCAACAAACTTGCCTTAAGGGAGATACATGAGATTCTCATGTCTCGAGTGGTCAATTCAGTATCCGATGTCGCACGATAGTCACTCTAATGAGATTTTTCCTTTACGAAAGTCTTAAATGAAGTTTTAGAGAATGTCTTCAACATGAGTGTGTGATAGTGAGACTGTGCATTCGAATTTTTGCAATTATTGATGTTATATTATTACATACCATATGCCCATAAAGAATGTGAGGATAACATAAAGATGTATCCATTGTGTTTGTGGACCTTTTGAGTGCTTATGAGGATGTAGTCACCACAGTGACCTTTTAAATCAGTATCTTGAATTTTTCTGCTTACACATTAGGGGATGTATCTGGTCTCATATTTGATTGTTCTGCTCATAGGTGTTGGCCTTGCATGAGATTTTGAGATGTACATAAAAACATTGGATAGAGGAAAGCTGTTACTTGAATGATCTATTCGCCTACATGTGATAGTGTCATGAGAGTTGATAGTTTGTACTCTGACCGCTTTTATGTGGAGTTCTAGTTGTATATATTATGTATTCAGCCCACAGGTGTTTCATAATATGTGTGCCCGGATTTTTAGAAAAGATACTATTTAATGACTTTGAGTGTCATTGTTATCTTACATTTGTGCTAATTTAAACATTATCATTTTACAGTCACCTTTTTGGTCAATAAAATCAGTGTCATTATTGAAATCTTGACCGGTTTCAATACGAAGAAATCGATAGAGGATGTATTGAATGCTATGGAGATAGCTGAGGTTGATATGGCCATACGTACGAATAGGCCATCTCTACCTACATCCATAAGCTCGAGGGTTCATAAGTAGCCGATGAAGCCTGGGATCGGTCTAACAAATTATGTCTTATGACCATTAAGAGATCCATTCCTGAGCATCTACATAGCTGACTTTCAGACATAGACATAGCGAAGGAGTTTCTTGGTAATGTCTCCTAGAGGTACACAGTATCACATAATGTTGAGACAAGTGCCTTAATGAAAGAATTATTCTCCTTGAGATATACAAGAGAAGGGGGAGTAATGGAGTACATATCAAGAATGATTCATCTTTACAGTAGATTGAAGATATTGAATATTCATCTTCCTGATGTCTTCATTGTTTACCAACTCTGAATACACCCTCTACAGAGTTTAGTAATCTGGTGATGACATATTACTCGCTCGATGAGAAATGGTACTTCAATGCTTCGATTGCCCATTGCGCTGTTGAGAAGGAGAAACTCAAGCTTGCTATTCCTACAACTATCAAAGGAACTAACAGGAAAGCAAAGATAAAGCCCGCTAAGATCAAAGGTAGAAAGACTAAATCTTCTCCACATGCTAATACTGGTTAATCCAGTGTTGGTAAAGGTCCTAGGGACATAAAGAACCAGCAGTATGAGGCCTAGAAAGAAACACTGTGACCATCAAGTAATTCCTTGGCTTATCAAATTATAAATCTAATTTGCGATAATCACATTAAGTACTTATTGACTAGATAGTGGAGTATCTGATCAAGGTGCTTCTACAATGCGAGGGTTCATATATAGGATAAAGCCAAATAAAGAGATGGAGGAACTAATGGTTCACAACAATGAAGAAATAGAAGCAATATCTATGGGGAATATATGTACCGAACCTTGTAGTAATGTTCATTTCGGTTTTTACCCGATACATTTTATATGTGATTTTTTGATCAATTTTCGAACAAAGAGGGTTAATGTTTTGTATTTAATGCTTTTGTTGTGCAGTTGTTGTTTAATGCAAAACATAATGATACAACTTTCTTATCATATGGTTCTATAGAATGTGTCTTACCCCGAATCAGATATATGCTTCTTCGTATCTTGCTAAATAAGTTATTAAATAAAGAACCCTGATGAATGAAGAAGTCATACATGATATGGCATAAAAGTTTAAGCCATATTTTCAGAGCTAGGGTTGAGAGATTGCTCAATGAAAGCTTTTCACAATTACAGATTATGATGATCTGGGAACATGTGTTAACTATTGCAGGGATAAGTTGACTAATAAAGATATTAAGGTCAACTCATGTTTTTGACTTGTTGAGCCTAATACATAAAGATATCGGTAGGCATTATACAATTGCATTGTGCAATTCTAAATGTATTCTGACATTTGTTGATGATTATTTCCATTACAGTTATTTGTTCTTACTTAAAAACTGAAGGTTGTGAACCAATTGGAAAAATTCATTAAGATAGTCAGATTTAACTGTGGAGAAGAATATCATGAAAATATAGTATTTCAGAACTTTACAAGGTATGTTTGCCAAATATATAGAATCAGTTAGAATAGTGACTTAATTCACTATGCCGAGTAATTTTGAGCAAAACGATATGTTGCTCATACAAATTCATATTTTGTATAAAAAATAGTGTCATTTTATATCTATTTGTAGCCAAAATGACATCATTTTTAGCGCAGAATAGTTATTTACCCAAAATAACGTCGTTTTTAAAACAGAATTGGATGTTAGGTAAAGAGAATTTGAGCCCCCTTCCATGCCCTCTTTTGATATTACAAAGTTGATAATCGGATGTTGAAAAATTTTAGACCACAAAAGGAATGAGATTTGAAAGACGATCATTTCATGGACGAGAATTGAACAAAGAGGTAGACAAAACTAAGATATGATAAATTATGAAACGAGGACAATAATTGAAAGACTTCAACCAACGTACTCCTCGAAAATTGTGGCAAAGGATCTACTTAACTACTTTTAAAAAAGATAAATAAATAATTATAATTTTAAAATAAATCATTTAAAATAAATATTTGAATCAGTATTTTAAATAAATTATTTGATAATAATATAAAATTAAATTATAATTATTTTGAAAATAAGATGCAAATGGAAGCCAAGTCTTAATAGTAAATTCACCATATAGAAGTCATCTTCAATAAGTGACAAGCGCGAGACCTAGAAGGATGTGATGTGACGGTGTCTAAGGGACCAAATGGGCTTTAGGTTTGGAAAGGCATATAAAAGGGTTGAAGGACTCTCCCAAGTTTAAGTTTTTGTACCACAAACGTAAAAAACCGAACGGGGTCCCCTTTTGGCGGACCCTTCACTTTCCGCTGAACGAATACAGCCCCAACACTGTGTTGGTTTGTTGGCACTCGTGTTCCTGTCTTTTGTTACCTGCCCAAATTGGACCACTTTCAAGCCCAGCTCCCTCCAAGCTTGCAAATAACAAATTGGTTTCAAGACCTCCAGTGAGGTCAACATTACATGTGTTTAGGTCAAAGAGGATTGTGACAAGAAAAAGGAATTTTACTCACTCGCAATGAAAATGATCTATGAAGTCAATCAAATACATCATTGTATTTGTAGGTTTGGGTGACACTTTCAAATGGTAGGCAAAAACTGACGATGTATATGCTCTCTAACTTTGACCACACCACACAAGATGAATTGAAATTTAGAGGGCCTCCATCAAATCTTATTTAGAATAAACCCCGCTCAAAGTATTTGACTGTTATAAAACTGACTAATCCTAAGGCAAATGATCGAGAAACTCAACGTTACTATTTTTGAATAACTTGAAGTCGAGCCTTCTTTTCCCATTATTACAGATACGAAAATAATGGAAAAAATTGAATTCAATTATCAACTGCTTCTATCGAAAATATGATTAACTACTGATTCAAGTCATATCACATAGTTTCATAAAAGCGTATGATTTTTTTCGATATAAATAAAGCAAATTTAAAAAATGTAATTATTATTTTATAAAATGTGAGCATCTTTGATTTTTAAATTTTAAAAAATAAAAAGTTTGTAATTATTATTATTTTACATCAACAACAATTATAATATTCTGTATACATCCTTCTGATATATAAAATCTAGAGAGGTTCAATAATACATAACTTTTTTCCTAACTAGTTGAAAAATTGGACTTTTTCTTTTCGCGTGAGTTTGACCTTTAATGTTTTTAATTGAAAAATTACAGTTTCCCTTCATAATTACGTAAGTATCATCGAAGTCTAGAAAATTAGGCATAGCTCAAATATTATCCTCTGTAATATTAGAAGTTGCAACCCAAAAGGATGATGAATTGGTGGCTTTATTCATACGTGGTCGGATGGGTCATATTGGGTCTAAATTCAGTTAAAATGACTTGTGGATCGATCGGTCTATTTTTTAAAAATCAGTTTTATGCCTAGGTCAAGCTCAAGTTCAGCCCACACCCTCCTTGGTCCATCTGTAGAAGAAAATCTCCCATGCAAACACGTAAAGACCTAAACCTAACTGCAAAACCATATATAAGGTATAATTCTCCCATAATTGAGGTAAGCAATCATAAACCTAGTTCTCTCGCTTTTACAGCAATCCTACCTTCACCAAAAGACTGACTTGAGCATCGGAGGGGCTAATCGGGACACAACCCTCGACGTGCCTTCCTTGTCTTACAGGTACCTTCACGTTGGATTTATCACAGAAAGCAGTCAACTTATGGATCCAAACGACAACGTCCAGTTCTGCCAGAATCCTGCAGAACCAACTATAAATGGGCGCTGTTACGAATTCATAATCATAACTAAGTAGAGTAACTATATATTGTTTTTAAACGCAATTTGAGAGTTGGAAGTTATATATCTAATAAAAGTCATACCTATGAGGCCAACTTGGACTGGGAGATATTATAAAATATATACTATTAACCTATTGAATTCAGTAAACTCAATTCTAATCAAATGTACATGACGATCACATGTTGACTGTCAATTAAAGATAATGATAAAAAATTATTTTCAAGTCAAGAAAATGATAAAAAATTATCTTCCAAAAAAAGATAATGACAAAAAATGGTGGGAAGTAGAGAAATTCAACTTGATTGTGGAGTAAATTACTGTTTGCTGTTAGTGTGATTCAATGAAACTGCATATCACTATCAAGATAATGAATAGAATCGTACTAGGGTAGCCGGGGGCAAGTCCAATAACTTGGGGCAGGTCGAAGTTAATGCCCTTCATACTAGGATATTTGGAAGTTATTGTGTTGATGTTGTGTCCAAGGCCTCCACCAACGTCAACCAGCAGCTTATGGTTCTCAAAGCCATTGTACGACTCCAGTATACACTTAATTACCAGAGTGCTTTGATTGTACATAGCTTTGCTGAAAACCTGGTTGAACCTAAAGTCTAACCCCAGGTACTTGTATCTTTGCATTCCATGAACCATTTCAAACGCAGTTCCTCCTTTTAGTATGGCATCTTTCAGATGAGGCCTACAGAACAGTGATAAGCATTTGAACTGGAAACTTGGTATTCAATTACAATTGACCGAGTAATCAACCATGACAGGATGGCTACTTCAGTTCAGAAATGTCCAATCTATATGATAACTTTCAGGAAATACGTTAAATCCTAAAAGTAAAAACTAAGAGCACTCGCGTTCTAGGTTTTAGATAGAGAACTACAACAAATATCCCAGCAGTTATGTGATATCACATATAAATCAAATTCAAAGGTAATCTTGCAGTTAAGTTAGGGTAGAATCAATCAAGAAGTAGCAAGAACAACAGTGTATGAAAAGAAGATAATATGTGCAGAAGTAAATGGAACCGAAATCAAAATTGGAAAATTGAATCAAACATAGAAAATATCTTTCACACATATCCATCAATCAAGAAGTACCAAGCACAACAGTACATGAATAGAAGATAATATGTGCAGAAGTAAATGGAACGGAAATCACAATTGCAAAATTGAATTAAACAAACCAGCTCTGCAAGAATATTTCGTCTTGAATCAAGGCCATGAAGGGACCAAGCGAAACACCATCTTGGTTGCACACAAAATGTTTGGACACAGAATTTATACTATACAGTCTAGTATTGGAGTCATCAACCGAGCAACCAAGAACATGGTGGGTAGACAAGAGAAAAAGAAGACGATCCAGCATGAAGGATGCTTTTGGGTTGCTTGTAGGCATATTGGTTACGATCTCTGAAGAAGAAAGCTTGGAACCAGGACCAGCTTTGTCAATTATTTCGAAAACTCCAAGCTCAAATGCTGTTTTCAATGCCATCGGTAGCACTGTTCCAAGTGCAAGTTGCATGCCGTACTTAAAGCTTGCTTCTTGTTCTTCCTGGACATATTCAAATTGATTTTGCGCCAAAGAAGCCATAACTGATGATTCCTGCTTAATTGATCAAAGAGACGAGACTGAGATGCGTTCTTATACCAAGAGGAAAGGGTTATTAAGTCTTCTCTCCTACAAGGTGACTTGCGGGGTGGTGATTTAGTGGCCATGTGTATCTCTGATGTTTTGGTACATTACATTCATGCATTTAGGAACCATTTGACGGTATTCATACTCTTGAAAGGAGTCAGCTGAGATTAATTAAAATGGGATGTACCTAATCTTGAATTTTTATCACATTTTGTATGAAAGTAGAAGCATTTAAGATATAGTAAAAAAGAATCTTTTTCTTTAGTACACAGCCTGAGAGTTGTACATGAGTAGATGCACGGTTATGCATACGTTCTATGCATCGAATCTTTATTTTACACTGTATTTTTGTTTGAATTTTTCTCCTTTAAGTCCATAAAGGTAATTATAATCTGTATACACACTTTAAACGAATTAATTACTAAATATATAACAAAAGTATAAACTATCAAGAAAAATATATCAAGTATGGGGTAAAAGTATATCCAATTATCCATTTATCAAGATATAAATTATTTAATTAGAGAATTAAAAATGAATTAAAGGAATTCAATTTATTTAATTTTAAATATGATTTAGGATTATAATTTATATCTATTGTCAACATTTGTGAGAACCTAATAGATCATATATAAAGAACAGATTGAAGAGAACAAAGATATTTTAATTAAGTTGAACTTAGGGATGATAATGGGTCGAGTTGAGCTCAAGGCTCGATGGGGTTTGGGGCAACCAGCCCCCACCAGAGCCCCATCAGGCCAGAGGCAGCCCAAAGCCCTAGGCTAACTTGATCAATTTTTTAAAATTAAAAGTGCAAAACGATGTCGTTTTCATCAAAACGCATCATTTTACTTTGAAGTCTCGAGCCCCAGGCTAAGAGTTGGTCAACCTAGGCCTAATCCGTTGACTTGGTGCCGAACTGAGTCAATTGAGATTAGGCACGGGTCCTTTTGTCATCCCTAGTTGAATTTGATTATAAAATTTGAGAAACTTTGGACTTAAATATGAGACATTTAATAAATAATGATCTATATAAAATATTGGATCTTATTTGGGAACAACTAGTATTTAATTAGAATTATTTGCAATTTTAATTAAAGTTTAGTTAAAATTAAAACTTAATTTCAATTAAATTACAAAAATGTTCAAAATATATTATAAATAGGCTTAAGCTCTAATGAAGCTGACACTCCTTACATAACCCTCTATGCAATAGTTGCATATTTTTTCTCAACTCATTCTATGGATGTCATTAGGGGTCGGATATTTGTGTTGTTATGGTGGTTGAAATTGTTAGACTATTTTATGTCCCATTTCACTCAAATATTTGAGTCCAAGAAAAGCACCCAAGATAATGATTATTGGGTATTATAGACTTGATCTCAAATGGGTCAAAGACCCTTTTTTCCCTCTTCTATTTACCAAAGGACATGTCCGTTGGTAAGGCTATATAAGTTGAAACAACTTATAGAATGAAATCATTCTGAACCATTGAGGAATTAGATAAAAGACGAAGACGAGAGAAAATAAACGATTTTCACAACAAATACAAAATCATGGATACAGATACGCACAATCATTTGATTTGATAAATTATTTACAATTAGTATCAGAGCCTAGTAATTCATGATTTGTTATCTACGGTGTTTTCTACCGTGAATGTATGATTGTGTTATGATGTTTTTCGGTTTGATTTTTGGATGTTCATAACATTCTCATCGTTGAACCGAAATATAATGGTCAATCAATTTGATGCTTCATGCTTATGAGAAAGAATCGAAAACAATTGTTTGCTTATGGAAATATACGGATGAATGGGTATGGATGGATTGTTTAAAAGTTTCAGAATAGCATATGAACTTTTGGTGATGATTGATTGTTTACAAGTTTCCGAATAGAATATGCATTTTTGATGATGATTTGTATTGTGTATGGGTTATGTATGTGTTCTACAATAAACGAAAATCGAAACGACAGTCTATTTTGGGAATTTTTGTTATGGTTTAGAGTAAAAATCATATACGGTAGAGAGAATACAATAATGGTTACATCGATGCTCCATGAATGCTCTTAGTAAAGACTTGGGATATTTTTTATTTTGAAGAGAAACCATCCTCTTTGCTTGTGATATGAAGCACAACGTAGGAAGAGCAATCAAAGAATTGAAGAATTAAAAAAAAACTAGAAGCGCCGAAGGAAGAACGCGCCAGATGTTGCTGGTTGGGGGAGACGCTGGCGCGTGCAGTGCCAGATACAGCCCATCTTTCCAGACGCTGGCACACGCCAGATGGGCTTAAGGCCCAAAATTGAGCTTCTATACTGATTTTTGATGAGTTTTGGGCCATTAAAGATTACATTGAGTTAATAGATAATTTATGACCCAATTATAATGGATTATTTAATTCATAATAGATTTATATATAATATAATTTTAGAAATTAGTGCCATATTATATATTAGTTTGGTACTTTGAAAATTTTATATTATGTAATAGTTAGAATTAAATTTTCCTAGTATATGTTGAATGTAATACATGATATTATGGACATTTAAAATAGTTTATTTGTCACCAAAGTGACCAAACTAGTTAAATTAAATTTTGTCATGTATGATACTTGTCCAATTAAATGCTTATTGCATGAAAAGCTTATTAGTCACCAAAGTGGCCTAGCTTGGAAAATTTTTAATCATTTAATTGTGATTTGTTTCAATTGTTCAATTTAATATGATGCTAAATGACATAAAGGTTGATTTGAATAATTGAGATTATTAATTATAATGCTAGGAGGTCACCCAAAGATGAACCATTGCTTATAATTAATAACATTAAGGGGACTTGATTAACATATTAAGTTAATATGATTGTATATCCAAAGATAATATGCATATTGACTGTAATATGTTTGATTGTCCATTATAGTATTATATATGCATCATAATAGGTTACTTCTATGTATTTAAATTTCACCCAAAGGAGAATTTAAATGCATAATCAAAGTTTATTAATTAGTTTGAATCCATTTAGGTTTACTCAAAGCATTAATGTGTGCACTATATGTTGTATGTGCAGCATCTACTAGTTTGTTTGCCTTAGGAAATGACTTAATCAAGTTCAATGGTCTGAACTATGGGGATTGGTCTGAACAAATCTAGTTCCAACTGGGTATAATGGATTTGGACTTAGTCATAGTTTCACACGTAAGGCTCGCAACCATAATTAAGACTAGTTTTGAAGTTGACAAGTCTTATTATGAGGCTTGGGAATGGTCTAACAGGCTAAGCTTGAATTTGATGCGAATGACAATCGTAGAAAATGTGAAACCATCAATGCCTAAGACAAATAATGCAAAGGAGTTCATGTTAAAGCTTAAGGAATATTCCCAATCAGATATAGCTGACAAGTCCATAGTAGGGACTTTTACAAGTGAGCTAACAACCAAGAAGTTTGAATGGTCACAGCACATTCATGATCATATAACTCATATGTCAAACTTAGCTGCAAAGTTGAAATCTATGGGTATGGATGTGAGTGAGTCCTTTCTGGTACAGTTTATAATCAACTCATTTTCTCTAGAGTTTGGCCAGTTTCAAGTGAATTATAACACTATTAAAGAAAAATGAAACCTTCAAGAAATTAAGGCCATGTTAATTCAGGAGGAATTGAGATTGAAGAAAATAAAGGAACAATCCGTTCATCTCACGTTTCATTAAGGTGTTAGTAGTAGTAAGAATAAACCATGACAGAAAGGCAAAAATAAGGACAAATCTCTCAAAAAAAGTTAATGAGGGTCGAATCAAGAAAGATAAAAGATGTCACTTCTGTAAGAAGCCTGGTCACTTTCAGAATGATTGTCCTAAAAGAAAAGTTTGGTTTGAAAAGAAAGGTACATACTATGCCTCGGTATGTTTTGAATCAAATCTTATTGACGTGCCTAAAACTACCTGGTGGTTAGATTTTGGTGCAACTACTCATGAGTCACATGTTAAATAGGGATTCCTTTCAATCTAGACTATAAACGGAACGGAAAAGTTCTTGTATATGAAGAACATAATGAAGGCACGAATAGAGGGCATTGGGACGTACAGATTGATCTTGGACATTGGGTGTTACCTAGATCTAAAAAAGTGTCTTTATATTCCTAAATGTGCTAGGAATTTAGTTTCTATTGTAAAATTGGATGATATAGGATTTCAATTTAAGATTGGAAAAGGTGTTTTTTTTAATTATATAAACATAAGTACTATTATAGTTCTGGTACATTAATTGATTGTTTATATTGTTTCAATCTTGATGTTGATTTTGCTGAATCTCTGTTTCATGTTGACCATATTATAGGAAATAAACGTAGTGCACAT
>JANTPM010000246.1:4497517-4508926 GCA_025434745.1 Erythroxylum divaricatum | reverse complement strand
TATTAATTATTAAATCAAATTTTATTTGAATTTTATAAAATTTTAATATATTTTAAATTTAGTTATATTTATTAATAATTGTCTAATTTGATTTATTTAATTAATAAAATTATTGAGTAAAATTAAATAATTCACAAGTCTCGTTAATAATTAATTTTAGTTATTTGAATATATAATATTAAATAAATTGTTCATAATTTTTATTAAAAAATAATATATGAAATAACTAAATATTATATATTTAGTTGATGATAAATCAAATTATGAAACAAAAGAAACAGAAAATAACTTTTTATGATTTTCGTAATTTTTAAGACGGACAAAAACTAAAAAAAATAGAAATTAAAATTTAAAAAATTAAATCAACAATTTTTATTAAATTTGAAAACAAAA
The DNA here is from genome assembly GCA_025434745.1 of Erythroxylum divaricatum. Classification (NCBI taxonomy): domain Eukaryota; kingdom Viridiplantae; phylum Streptophyta; class Magnoliopsida; order Malpighiales; family Erythroxylaceae; genus Erythroxylum; species Erythroxylum divaricatum. The sequence continues at coordinate 4,508,533 of JANTPM010000246.1, read as the reverse complement.
ATAAAAATGAAATCAAACAAGCCCTAGTTTTGATGTTTATTTTGGATAAGTAGAGTTAATTCTCTTCAACCTAAATTAATTAAAAAATTAATTAAGTCGAGTTTTTGCTAGTTAAATTGTGTTAGACCATTTTGTTATTTGTATCAATTTATAACATTGGACCTTAAAGTTTACTCCCTCACTTCCCCAATTCTCCTTCCAATTCCAACCAGTTGTCCGAACTTGACAACTTGGTCAGAATCTATTTGATGATATTGCCCACCTTGGAAGCATGATGGGGTAGGGTGGATATGGATTAAAAATTGTTTTGCTTCACAAGTAACAAGGGCTTGATGTTTTTGTGTACCTATCTGTTCTATTGGATTTAAGTCATTCATTTATTAATGTAACGAGGCAGAAGATCACACCACAAAAGGAGCTAGGTATGATTATTTATTAATGTAAGGGCTACTTCTGTAATAAAAGATTTAGATCACTTGTGATGTTTGTCTAACTGGGGTAGCAGAAAATGCTAAGCATGCTTCTTGGCTTATGATGAAATATGGACAAAGATACTTCACTTCCAATTCCAGCTTCAAAGTGATGATTTTGTCTCCAATCCAAGCATTTGCCAAGCTTAGCCAAGAACAAGACCCCACAAAAGTATTCCCATGTCTAATCGGAATCACTCAACAATCCCACGGCTGTGATTACAATTTACTCAAAAAGAGCTCCTCACACCGAAAGAAGAAATTGGTCAAACCTGCTTTCATTCCTCTCATTAATGGGGTCCTCTCTCCTATCCGTCAACAGGATTGCATGTCATCATAAGTTGGGACCCTCTCAAGTCAAGATTCAATGTCCTTTGTTCTTTACGAAAATGCCCCCAGGACGATCCTCAGGTGACTCAGTTTTCCTGGAAAGTGTAACAGGAAAGATGCCTCCATGCCCTCTCCTCAGCAGCATCCATCAAGAGTGGTAAGGCTATTTTTTGTTTCAGCACTCTTTCTGAGGTGCGCTATGCCTCATCATTGAGGAAGGAGACAAGCTGAACTGACATTGTATCAGGGAAGTGTGTATCATTGTATGGTAGCTGCAGGTTTTCACATTTTTCACTCAAAAAATGTTTACAGTTAGTGGAAGGTAAAACCCACATAAACGAGCCAAACTATAAACTTCCAAAACATACCAACCGTACGATACATTTTCTGACTGGATCAGACTATTGCTGTTGATTTAAAGGCAAAAGATAACAAAAGCCTAAGGAGGTAAGTTGATAAGAGACTCTCTTAATTTAAGTAAGGTTGTAAGTTTAAACTGTTTTCATATATAAAGTCGTTTAAAATTTGAAGTCAGAGTTTTATCTTCTATAAAGTACCTACTCGACTCAATTAGAAATTAATTTAAGTACGAATGGTTTAAAGATTTCTTATAATTCTTTTTTTCTCGTACCATTTGTTTTGATTTGGGCTTTCATGTTGCTAATTGTGGCCCTCACTACGAGCTTTTGCTTATTAGGCTTAAAAGGGTAAATTATATTGGACTGGTTTCGGCGAGACCCGACCCACCCGGTTCGCCATCAATCCAATTCTCCCGTTACTTTCTTCCCCTAAGTTAAGCCTCAATCTTAAACCCTTGTTCCTTTCCATAAACCCCAATTCCTTTCTATTGCTCTGTGCTACATAAGATCAAACACCCTGATGGGCGAAACTATAGAAAAACCAGCGCAAGAGACTTGCCTCAAAGAAGAGGAAGCAAATGACGATGAAGAAGGAGATGAAAGCTTTGAAGAGCTCGGCCTCGACCCTCGTTTAATTCGAGCCCTCACCAAGAAGAAAGTTTCCATTGCAAAGCCAACTCCAATTCAACGGGTCGCTATTCCTTTGATACTAGTGAGTTTCTGTTTTAACCCGCTTAGGAAAAAATGAACTTGGTTTTGTTGGTTAGTTTCGTTGGGTGATTGGCGTAGTTTTGGTGTTCTTTTTAGGAAGGAAAGGACGTGGTTGCTCAGGCAAAGACAGGTTCAGGGAAGACATTGGCGTACCTGCTTCCTCTGCTTCACAAGCTTTTCGCCAATTTTGGTTCCAAGAAAAAGCTGGCTCCTTCGGCATTCATTCTTGTCCCAAGTGGGGAGTTGTGTCAACAGGCAAAAATCTAGTCTTTGCACAATTTCTATTTTGTGGCATTTTGACTATGTTGATTAGAGGTTTGTGTCATGTTCTTGCAGGTTTTTAAGGAGTTGTCGTCTCTCATTGATATGTGTAAAGTTCAATTGAAAGCAGTGCAATTGACAAGCAACATGCCTGTTTCTGGGATGGTTGGTTCTGTCTCCTCTTGGTTAATTTCTTCTGTTTGGTTGTGAGTTATTGGATGTTCGGCACGACCCAGTGCACTGTGGTTATTCTGATTCCTATTTGTTTGCAGAGTGCTGCATTGTCTGGACCTCCTCATATTCTGGTATCTACTCCCGCTTGTGTGGCGAAGTGCTTGTCTGCTGGTGTTATTCAGTTGTCTTCTATTGGTGATTCACTTGAAATTCTTGTTCTTGATGAGGTGAGACCATTTGACATCCTTATATTATTCGCTCTTTGCAACTGGTATTTTAAATCACCGTATCAAGTTCATCTGCAGCGACAGGATTTGGCATGGAAAATAGATTACTAGGTCAATATGCGTTTTAAATGGAGTGGCAACTCTCAGACAATTCCTTTCCTATTCTGTTGAAATTGTTTTTGACATCTAGCATGCTAACCTTTAAAATTTGTCATCTTCACCTTTTGATTTCACTTATCATGTTTGAACTCAAATTTTAGGCAGATCTTCTATTGTCATTTGGTTATGAAGATGATCTAAAAGCTCTTACTGCTCTTCTCCCAAGAAGTTGTCAATGCCTTCTTATGTCTGCTACATCAAGGTTTGTTGTCTTTGTCGTCTGTTCTCGTTCCATCACTTTGAACATCTATACTCTTGTTCATTCTCATGGTGTTCCACATGTTTTAATAAGAGCAGCCTCATGTTTTAAGGAGTTCACTTCTAGATGTTACAACAATAGATATCAAAACTCACTAATCTTCTGAAAAGTTTCCGTGTCTTGGAACATTTTAAGTTTTCTTGTTATTGAAGAAAGAAAACCTTAAGTTGAGTGTTCAGTCTGAGCACTTGTTTGATTTCTGTATGAGCTTTTTGATGTCCTAATCTAAGCACTGTCATGAACTGATAAGTTTTATATGTTGCTGACTAATAATATGTTTTGACATGTGATGTTTGGCAGTGCTGATGTTGATAAACTGAAGAAACTCATTCTACACAATCCATACATTTTGACTTTGCCAGAAGTTGGAGGTGTAAAGGATGAAGCTATCCCCAAAAATGTTCAACAATTTTGGGTGAGAATTTCTTTAAGTCATATGGGAGATTAATGAAACTTAGTTACTTTTCTAAATCAAATTTACCGTTGGTGTTTAATTGCACCCACATCCTTTTGGTTTTGTTCTTTTTCTCTCTAAATTTGTTAACTAATTTTTGTGACAATGTTTTTGGGAGTCAGTTTGGTGGTCTGCATAAATGACAAGAAAGAGTTTTCCAAAATTTTGGTGGGGGGGCTTGTTTACAACATCAACACCTGGTTTTAATATGGAATAGGGATCTCTTTTTTATTTGGACGAACGCGTCGATAACAATTTTGTATCCAGTTGTACTGTTTCCAACTCTAAAGCTACAAAGTGAATGCCATGAGAACAGTTGTTATAAGTAGGATCACAATTGCAGGAGGCAATATGTTATCCCTGAAGTTTTAGCTTACTGTAAAGTTAAGTGGCACAATAACCACGCCACAACCCTCCTGGACTTTTTCCTGCCTGGTTTCCTTCTTTTATGACTCCGTAACTCCTTAGTTGATCAAATTCCTGCACTGAAGGTGCTATTCTTCCAACTTTCTTTTGAGTTATTGTTTTTGATTTTTAACTAATTAGAAGAATGGGTATGCTTCTGTTAAAGTTAATCCTTCACAACTCTGTATTATCTTTTATAATCTTTTGATAAACTATGACCTTCTAAAAAGGGTAAATGGTCCAAAATATGTTCTATGTGATTCATCACTTTGCTTATGACAACATCTTTCATGTCATTTGAGTTGGAATGAGTTGGTGTTCTTATGGAAGCTGTTCTATGAGAAATAATGTTCATCGTGGAAAAAATAGAAGTAGCTTGTTTGATCGACTTAGCCGTTATATATTTCTTTGCAGCCCTTGTTGGAGGTTTTCTAACAATATTATGTTAACTTATGTGTTAGGTTTCATGTAGTGATCGTGACAAGTTACTTCACATCCTAGCTCTTTTGAAGCTGGAGCTAGTTCAGAAAAAAGTCTTGATATTTGCTAATTCTATTGACATCAGCTTCAGATTGAAGCTATTTTTGGAGAAGGTATCTAACTTTGTCTTTGGGGAAAACGTGGATTATTAACTTTGCCCCGTTATTCCTGTTTGCTCATCATATGCTTGCCTTCTGTCGGGCTCAGCTGTGGTATTACTTCCTTTTTGGTTAAATTGTAGGACCTGTATTGGCCATAGGTCCAGTATATGGTGTGATATGTTGGAGGTTCTGTGAGGAAGGGGATTTTTCAACATGAATGTAACCTTATTCTTCTTTATCTGCAATGAATTCCATTTATATCTGTTGTAGTGATAGGTGGAAGGTGCTTAAGGATTTGATATTAGCCCCATATACAGTTGAACCTTAGTATTTGTTGGGTGAGAGAAGTTCTAGTATTGCTGACCTTGTATTGTAATTTATTTATGTTTCTGCTTTATGCTTCTTTAAATGTGAGGTAAAAAAAAGTCAGATTTTCAGTAATGCTTTTAATTGATTTGTTTATACCTGTTGCTCATGTGATTGTCATTTAACAGTTTGGCATCAAGTCTGCTGTTTTAAATGCTGAGTTGCCACAGAATTCCCGTCTCCATATTCTTGAGGTGTGTTCTGGTTCTAAGTTTCAGAAGGTTTGAAACCTACTATGGTTAAAGATAAATAAGTTTATGAGAGGAAATGCCTTTAAACACCATTTATGCAGTTTGTCACTTTGTCTTTACCTAAATATTGTTCTTTTCTTGAGGAATTCAATGCCGGGCTTTTTGATTATCTGATTGCAACTGATGACAATGAATCAAAAGAGAAGGAACAAGCTAATGGTGAGAGTCTTGGTGGTTCAAGAAAGTCTAAGAATCATAGCAAGCAAAAAGTGGATACTGAATTTGGAGTTGTGAGGGGAATAGACTTCAAAAATGTACACACGGTAAGCTATCACTTCGAGTTTGATTTGTAAGTTACAGAGCAGGTTTGCTATTGCTGTTCTACGAGCTGTGGTTTTATAAGTTGAATTTCTAGGACATGGTACTGCTAAAAAGATCTAGTCAAATATTTTATTTTATCTCATTATTATTTACGTGGACAGATTCCTGCATAATTTGCACCGATTGATGTTTGTGCATATATTGAAAGAAGTTTAAATTTGTTTGATGGTTTAACAATGAACAAATGGATTACTTTCCATAATCATATTATGGAAATTGTATTAGCTTTTGATTTGTTCTGCTAAAATTTTGCCATAACCCCTTTGATCAATTATTTGCCTTTGAATCCCTGTCTGCTAGTTGCAAAAGTTGGTCCAGTGTCATCTTTAATATCTTATTCAACTTTATTTCTCTCTATATTAAGGATATCTGATAATCTTTACCTGCCTTGAATATGATCATCTATGTGGAATTTGAAGAACTGGGGTGACCTTCCTTTATGGTATAGTGCTCATATTGACAAGAATGATAAAATGTGACCTGCCTTCAAGTGGCAAGGATGATCAGTTATGACAGCTTTTATGATCTGTCAATAGCCATCACGTTACGCATTTTAATTTAGTGTGATTTCTTATATTTTCACCATGCAGGTGATAAATTATAACATGCCTCGGAGTCCTGCAGGATACGTTCACAGAATTGGACGTACTGGAAGGGCTTACAGCACAGGCGCTTCTGTCTCTCTTGTGAGTTTTTTGCACCAAATTGAGATCGGTTGCACAGGGGTCACATTAAGTTGGTATTGCTTGTGGTCTCACTGTGCTTCATATAAGTAAACGCTAATTGTGTATTTGTACCAGGTTTCTTCCGATGAGGTTGAAATTCTTGAAGAAATTAAAACTTTTTTGGGAGATGACGAAGACAAGGACTCAGATTTGATTGTGCCATTTCCTTTACTTACACAAAATGCAGTGGAGTCCTTGCGATACAGAGCTGAGGTAATTACTATTGGTTGTTTTCTCTTAATCCATTTCCTTTGACAGTCTTCGTTTGCTTATGGCAACTTGATGATATATCTCCCCACTCTAGTTCTCGTATGTTTCTGGATAATGTATATGTATTGCAACCATTTGTTGATGTTAATCTGGAATATGCCTGGATTTATGTTGTTATTCGTTGCTCCCTAATTTTGTCAATGCTGGACTTCTTCGATCCATTATTCGTGTGAGAACTAGAATGTACGGCCCTCCATGTTTGAGGGTGTTATACCTGTCAGACACATGCTATACCTTTCTGAAATCTGGGATGCACGTCTTCCATAAGTGTGCAAATTAAATTGCTTCTAAAAGAAACCAACAGTAGATTCCAGATTAATGCTAGAAGGTTGATAATGCAGGACACGGCGAAGAGTGTTACAAAAGTTGCTGTCAGAGAAGCACGAGCTCAGGATTTAAGGAATGAGATACTCAACTCTGAAAAGTGCGTATTACTTGGCCATTGCTTTTATGCAATTGTTTTTGGCCCTTCTGTTACATATGCACAAGTATATGCTCATGTCATTTAAGTTGTAGCTATTGTTTTTCATGCTGATCTTTCATTTTTAGGTTGAAAGCTCATTTTGAGGCCAATCCAAGAGATTTAGGTATTACCTTTAATTTGTCTGATCCAACTCGTACAATGAATTCTTCTCATCCATAAAAAGATGGAAATTATGTTTTTTAATTGTATATGGACCAGATCTGTTGAAGCATGACAAGGTTCTGAGCAAAAAGCCCCCTGCTCCTCATCTTCGTGACGTGCCTGATTACCTGATCGACCAAAAAACCAAGGAAGCAAGCAAAATGATCAAGCTTGCACGAGCTGCAATGGGAAGTAATAACTCTGGTCGTCGACAAGGATTTAAGAGAAAACACAGGAAAAACAAAGATCCCCTTAAGACTTTCTCAGTTGAGGTATCACTGACGTCCCATAGAACAACCATTTTCCCTTTCTTGGTTGATCAAAACTACAAGGTTAGTTGATCACTTGAGTTTTTAACGTACATGCTCTGATATGGTGGCAGGCTTCAAAGAGAACTAGCAAAGGTGGAATGAAACGAGAAGCAAAAGAAAGTGACGAGACAAGGCGAAAAAAGAAAAAATCTTTCTGACGATTAGATACCTATCAGTTTTGTATAATGTGAAACGTTTTACTTATTATGCTAAATCCATAATCAAGTTAGCTTCCTAATTTTTTCATCTGCTGCATTGGCTCCATTGTTCATGCCTTTAGTTGCCTCGTACAGAGAAGCTATTTGGGTTTTTTGGCTCTTCATTTGGATTCAAACTGATATTATCATCTGATGAGACTTTTCCAAAGTCCAACTAAGAAACTGGAATGCTATATAAATTAGAAAAACTGACACAGCACTCAAATGGGAGTTCAGATCCTCTGTTGCTCTGACTTATTCTGTCTAAACATAAGATGATATCATTTTTCAGTTAAAATTTAAGAGACTCTCTTATTAAATGGATAGCGTCTATGGGACACACCCGTAGACGTCGTTTTTAAGCCATCTGCTTACTTACTCTTATTCTTATTATTAAAATATTATTTAATTATTAATGATATTAAATCATATCAATGAATTCCTTATTATTTTTAATTTGGTTCTTAATAAGAATAAGCGACAAAACCATATTTCCAAAAAGCAGCTTGTTTTAAAGTTGCAGCAAAAATAACATTTAACAATAATAAAAGGTGGTTTTAAATTGAACTTTGCAAATGGCTTAAAAATGTTATCTGTGAGTGAGTCCCACAGATGTTGTAGCCTCTTAAATTTTAATTGAAAAATAACGCTGTCGTATTCTTAAGACAGAGTAAGATTCGACGGAGGATCTGAGCTCCTCAAATGGAGGCTGGCAATAACAACTAACTAGAAATCCTGCGCTTTTTGGATTCAGTCATAACTTGTGTACGAATTCCAAACTTGGAAACAAAATAAAAGGGTGTATAAAGGAAGTGAGTGATCGAGGAAGATATGTTGTTTTTGCTTATAAGAAACTTGCAATTCACCCAACCTGGAAGCAATCTGGTGTTGCGTGTTGACCCACTTGGTGCCTCTATTTTACTACCACTATTGGGATGTAGGAGCAAGACACCGAGGAAAGCGACGGTGGTGGTGGTGGTGACTGATAATATGTTCGTTATCGGGATGTTCTTCTCTTCTGTTTTTGGTTTTCTTTTTCTCTACATTCTGTGGCAATGACAGCTATCAGAAGAGCATCGTCAAATCTGCCAAAGCCAACTTCAAGACCAGTAACGACGCTGCCACTACGCAACACGTGACACAGAGTAAATTGCTGATTGCATGCAATAGCTCGTAAATTACGTCATTACGTGCTCCAAATAAGACAGACAAATAGTTTTTGCGTGTTTCAGATCCGTTCGGAGCTTCATGATTCCTTCATATCAGCGATAGATAAAGGAAAAATGAAGGTAATGCCGAATAGAACAACGGCAGCCTGATTGATCCGGCGGCCCAAAACTCGACATCGTTTTAGTGTTTTAAGGTTGTTTGTTGATTCGGATCTGTCTAGACCAGCTTGCCATCTCTTGAAGTACTTTAATGGCAACACTATTTCTTCTAATGCCTCCAACTTCCAACAAATTCTCCGTCTTCCCATCCTGTAAGGCTTTACATTGCTGCAAACTCACATTTGGTCTTTTATCGTTAGCTGATCCAACTGCAGCCAGGTTGCTTCATCACCTGAATATTATCTATCAACTGTCTTATCTTAGCTGCTTCTTCCCATTGTCCATCCGATGCATATGCATTCGACAACAGCACATAAACGGATGGATTATCCTTTTCCACTTCAAGAAGAAACTTAGCAACGAATCTTCCTAGCTTTAGGTTGCCATGAGCTGCACAAGCACTCAACAAACTCCACCAGATATTGGGATGAGCTTCAAAATTCTCACCGTTTATTATCCTCTCAACTTTATCAAAATGTCCACTGCGACCAAAAAGATCAATCACACAAGAAAAGTGATCAATCCCGGGTGTAATACCATAATCATTCTCCATGGCATTGAAAATTCGAGTACCATCTTTATGGGAGACCATGCGGTGCGCCAGTCTCCTTCGTTTAACCTTTTCTCGTTTTAATATTGATTTTTTTAAAAAAATTATCACTTATTTTTTTTAATTATTATACAAAATTTATTATATTTCATTAATTTTTATTTAAAAATGGTGAAATATAATTAAATTTTTTAATATAAATGTATACATTTATATAAATGCAGTGCACTACAGGCTCATTTTCAATGAAGGCATACAATCAAGTATCTATGGTGGCTGATGCACGTCATTTTGAAGGCATACAATCAAGTACTTATATTTTTGGGCTTAGTACAATGTGCTAATAATCCAGTCTATTTATCTCAGTCCAGCTCCATTATTTTTGACCCACATTCTCTTCTTATTTTACACCAGTAGAATATCTTTTTTGTTACACTCATAATCTATTATAAGTTTATAACATATTGTAAACAGACACGCCTATATAAAGCGTTGGATTCATACAATAAAAAGAGACATAAATATTATCTTTATTACATATCTCATCAATTCCGAGTTAATAATGCCTTTCATCAAGATGATCCGTCTAATCATAGATCTCCTCCTACATCGAGAAAAATATCAAGACTCGTCAATTTTTCTGAATAGGATAAGGAAATTAAACTAAAAGAGAGAAGGGAATCACGTGCATGTAAATGTTCTTCAATGACATCTTCTGATGTTATTATACCTATGGCATCTGCTTCTGCAGTAAGTCCTGGAAGGTGTTCTTCATCTGAGTGGATCCCATTTGTCCATTTCTTGCTTTTAGACCTTCGGATCTTCCCCTTTGTGGATTGGCATCGTTTTGAACATGAGATTCACCACCATCGGCAGCTTTCACCTCTAATATAACGTATCATAGAGTTAAAGCAATTTGCAGGAGACATTATGCATTGCTGATACTAAAGGAAAAGTTGTATTTAGTGTTTACCGGGTAGGTTTTCACTGGTGGACTGGTCTATATTCGGCCGTCTCACGACTACAGCCATATGGCTATGACCATTCCGAAACTCGTTATCATCCAAGGGCATTGTCTCTGGAACCCTACGACATATGCGTATAAACAGTTTGGAAAATATATCACCCCTTTATCTACAGGAAACTCGTTTCTTATATCTGTTTCTGATTAAACTTACTCATCAGTGAGGTCAAGTGCTGTCTCGCCAGGAGTAAGTTCTCCTCCCTTTCCTGCCTGCATAGTTTTTGGTGGGAAGTATCAAGGCTCATTAGAGTATTGTTATTGCTAAGCATTGAGACAAAGTAACGTATAGGACTTCAGTATCATATTTATCTTTCTATTTATCCCTTCAAAAGGATTTTGATGACTGTATAGGCACTTGCTTAAACTAATATCCATTATAGAAGAATTTGAGAGTGCATACCTCATTACACTGCAAGTCAACTGTGGCATGTTCTTTCCCCAACAAAAGATCCAGTAACTGGTATGATCTCAATGAAGTCAGGACTCTTATGCACTTAATTGTATTCGACATTCAAAATTTAGGCATTGAATTTCGAAAGTTAAATTGCAGAAAGATCTAAAAGATAGTCTCTTGGAGCTTAGAAGAAGGTTGTTACCTTGCTTATTGGATATGCAACAGGAAAACAAATCCAAACCAGAAGTTGAACTACGGGAGCCA
>JANTPM010000246.1:4470341-4494081 GCA_025434745.1 Erythroxylum divaricatum | reverse complement strand
GCATGAGGAGTACGCATTAATAGACGATCCCATCATTGAGTTTGTTATGAAAAAATAGAATTGACAGTACTCAGTACTATCCTTCTCTCTCTCATCCAATCCTTGTTATTTTCCCTGCAATTTTCCTTTTCCCTAAAAGTGTAATTCTCTTTTTTTTCTAGAAATATCACAACCTTGCTCTGCGTATTTGTTATTTGTCTTGCTCTGTTTTGTGCACTGTTTTATTGCTTCTACAGGTCTTACAATCCTTACATGATCATCTTAATAACACTCAATGGTAAAACACTGTTTCGACACTCGTATACTCCACTGAGAAATACAATAACACTGCCAAATAAGATGGTTGTTTTTTTAGTATAAAGGGAAAGAGTACACATAGTACTAAATGAGTCGGGAGAAACAGCGCCCCGACTGATCCTCTAGGAGGAGATTAAGGCACCCTAAAGGTGTAACATCAAAATAAGTGATATCAAGAACGGCAGGACCGGCCTGGGTAACGAGTCAGTCCGCGCATCTGTTGCTCTTTTGGTACATATGCCGATGAACAACAGACCAGTTTCGGTTGAGGAAGTCCAGGATACCCATGACGATAGGGTTGTCCAACTGAGAGCGGGAGGCCACCGAAGAAAGGAGCTGGTGCACCCCCAAGGAGTCCACTTCCAGCTCGAGCTGACGAAAACCCAAATGTCAAGCCAAGAAAAGTCCTGTGTAAACGGCCCAGAGCTCCGCTGACTGGGCTGAGCATCATCCTATAAATTGAGAGAAGCCGCCTTGCCAATTGCCGTCACTGTCGCGTAGGAAGCCACCAGTCGAGGCCGTGAACTGGTCGCGATTGCAAGCCCCATTAGTATTCAACTTGACCTATCCAGTCTGCGGCCGACACCAACCGAGCACTCATTACCCTCATCAATAATTCCTCCCCTAGAGGCAGCAACGTTAGGTGAATTGTTCAAACAATTTGTTCTTGATGAGTAAAGTTATCACTAATCATAACATTGATAGTTGACGCATGAGTCGCGATAAGTCTTGTCTAGGTTGTATTGATAATCTTCTAACAGCGTCTTAGTCACCACGCTAATCATTCGTTGTTGAGGTGGATATCCTCCATCACCCTTCCATTAAAGCATTGAAGATAGATCATCATAAAAAATGTTCAATTAAACTCATTACATGAACAAGATAATCATCAAATAATACATTACTTGAAACTATACCCATGAAAAAACTAATTATGGGGCTCTGGTAGCCCGAGCCCGAGCCCGAGCCGGGTCTAATTATATTTTAGATATAATTGAAAGAAAAATTATATCTAAAATAATAATCCCGTAAGCCTAATTAAGTTAGCAATATTAAATAGAATAAAAAGGAAAGTGAGTAAAATTAGAATAAAAATAACATTGCTTTTGAATATTTATGTTCAAGATAAATTATCCCGTGTATTCTTATTTATCTTATTTATTATTTTGTCTTCTAAACTTGCATCTCATGCTTAAAGATTTTTTAACTCTTCATGTCATATTTATCTTTAGATCTATCGAAAACAATCTCTTTATTTTATATAAATAAGATGACGTACTATTAAATTTTTTCAGGCTCCGCAATAAATTGGGTATGACGAGGATGATAAATTATCTCATTTCACTCTTGAACATTTGTGCTTCAAATGATTTGTTTCACTCCACTCAACAATTGCCCAATCTAGAAGACGATTATTTCGCTTATGGGAATTATCTCACTCTATTGAGACTTTAAGGGCATAATTATCTCTTCTAGTTAGTCCAGTCAAACAACCCTTGCGTTCTAATTGCGTTGTTTCATTGTACTGAGATTTTATCAGCTGCATCATTCTTTGACATTCCTATTTCGTGTGAGTTGTCTCGCACTACTAGGACATTTTTCTCACTTCAAGAATGCAATTTTTACACTTGACTAATTGCATCAATTGTGGACATTTGTATTCCATTACCTCACCTAGTTAGACTCTAGCAACATTGCTCTTTCAGCACTTATATTCTAGATGAGTTGTCTTACTCCATTAACATAATTTTCTCATTTTGAAGGTACAATTATCTAATTTAAGTAGACCAGTTACGTCATTCAATATCTAACAACGAAAGGAAAGTTTGAACGTTTATGCAAAATGTTTGACTTACAAAAAGCAATCGATGAGGGTTGCTACATGAGCTAGACATCGACATTATTGAAGCCATTGCAGAAAATACTGCATGGACATGTAAACTTGGTACATCTTTGCTTAAGCTTGGGGCTACAATGTTCATTCAGTTATAGTATGCAGAAAATACTACAAGACTCATTCTATCATATGTACATAATCGCCTTTAAGTTATAGTATGTACAAAGACTAAGTTGATCCTCTTCGCTGCAAAACTTCAGGACAAAGGCTGTTTTCAGTTTACAACTCTTCCTTGCAAAATCTGCCTGTACGCCAAATCCATATCTCATCTCGAAATTGATGGTAACTTAAACGTGAAACATCAAAACATCAAAGGAAAATCACACTTTAAAATCATGATCATTGTTGAGGACGAAGTTTTCTTAGTAGCCACTTCTTCCGCAATGAGGCATCCAAAGCCAAAAATGTCTTCGCCTTTTTCTCATCTTCCAAAAGATCACAAGCATCCAGTAAAAGATCATCATCTATGTCTGGTAGAGCTTGCAGTGCCCCAATTGTGCTTTCTAACACCACTCCATTCCCATTTACAAAAGTTGTAACTGCTTCTGCGATTCCAGGAATAGATCTTTGCATCTCCAGACCTATTTTCTGCAACTTACCATGGCATTTAGTGCCTGATGGTGCCATTGTAGGACGCTTTCTATGTTGATCAGATACTATACCATCCTCAACTGAAATATTTACATCTCTAGGTAATCTATCCGCCTCCACTTCCAAGACAACGTTATTATTTCCATTTCTTTTAATTTGGCACAAACTGGAATAACTACCCAAGACTTTATTTCTATATGCAATGGCATCTGGATGTTCCTGCAATATTTTAGATACAGAACCAAGGGAAATATACCGATGAGTTATTTCTACTTGCAGTAACTCCTAACGCAGAAAAGGAAGGAGTCATTTCCCTCAGTAGGTAATAATGCAACATAAAGAAAATTGTGAAAGGATAGGAGAAATTATATCCAAGAAAATAAGAAATTTACCTCAATAAAAGCATCCCAAACAGCATCATCAGCCCTTACAATCTGTTGAGTTGCATCCCATTCAAATCCATGGTAACTTAGTAGAGTACTAATGTCATCACATTCTTTCATCAAGATCGTGTAGCGTTTTTCTAAACAGTGTTTGTCACATTTAATTCCAAATTTTTCATTTAATGATTGAACCATGTGCACCCATGCTTGCTCACTGATTGTTTTTTCAACAATACCTCCTTTGCGCACCTGTTCTAACATAAGATCAATAAAATAGCGGTCCATTGCAGGTAGCCAATCTAGATCTGAAGGGTTTTCTGGCCAATCACTTCCAAACAATACAATTGAAGACTCCCCTGCATCTCCGGAGTGAATAAATGAAATGTATACAAAGATGTGTCAGGAAAGGTCCAAGATCAGGTACAATTAGTTTGTTTTAAAGGAGATAGGTAGCATTTTGCAACAAAGATGCTATGATATAATTGTGTTCCTTTTATAGTTCAAAGGAGTCTGACAGTGCATCTTCTAAAGTCCAATATACAAAGTATTAATTTGTTCGCCGTGCACTTTTAAACTTCTGCACTTAACAGAAATCTAAACTACCCAATGAGATATCTATGCCTGCAGTTTTTTCAGACCGACTACCAACCTAAGCGGTAAAAAGCTTCAAAGCATATGCGCATCAAAGGGAATCCACAATATACTTCAGCAACAGGTGCTTCCAAACATACTCTCAATTTCAAATCAACAAAAGTATCGGGAGATGTTTACCAGATCGCAAAACTGGTATTTCACCATACAGGCCTAAACCCTGTGCCAGGCGGCTGTATCTTCCATCACAAATTTCTTGTCCGAATATGATGCACAATTTCTGGTAGCTTGGTACAGTTTTAACTCTGTATGATCGAGCATCAGGGTGTGCCTGCAGCCATAATATAAGCAAAAGTGTATAAAGGTGTTTCAACGATAATGAAGGAGAGCAATCACCTTAGTATAAGCGTCCCAAACATGATCGTCAGCCACTATCATCTCACGTGTCTCATTCCATGAAAACCCACTATTTCCAAGAAGATTATTGATGTCATTGTACAGCCTCCTCATGTGTTTATATCGGTTTTTAAGAACATCTTTGTCATGGTTAGAATGAAATTTGAAATTGAAAGAGGCAACCATGTCACTCCAAGCCTGGCTAATGAATGTCTGCCCCACTTTATTTCCTCGATGCACCTGGTCTAGCAACAAGTCAATAAGGTATCGATCCATCAGTGGCGTCCAATACGTTCTAGTACGATCACCAACAGTAACAATTTGGTTTCCTTTGGCTTCTCCTGCAGCCAGAGAATTATAACTGTAAAAGTTATTCTTTTCATTCATCAGATCATTGGAGACTCATAAGTGGATGGTACTTAAGATTGATGATAAGATCTAATATAATTCATAGCACTACTCATTTCTGTTTCCTAAACATATTTTGTTCACGGTAAGCATTGATGGACATATAGAGACATGATGGATTGAAGAATGCCTTAACTTCTCACGTTTTCAAAGTAAACTATATACTTGCAGCCCCCCTTTCAGGTTTCTACACCTAAAGAAACTACATCTCCTCTGGAATACTCATGAGATTCTAGACATTCTAAAAGGTATAATAGGAATTCAGATATCTCAAAACATTTGAAGCAACGACGGGAAAGTAAGGTGATTCAACTTCAATAAATAAGTTGTAGTTTACCATCCTTCATTCTTGAAATGTCAGCTTCAAGGTCTTTGCCATGATCTAAATCACTTTGAACACCGTTGTTAGTTGCGTTTCCAAAAATAAGGCCCAAATCTTTGAAGCTTGGCAATGTCTTCATTCTATATGCTCGTGCATGCGGATGGTTCTACACACCAAGTAATTTACAACTGCTTGAATAGAAATAAAGGGAGGGAACAAAATATAAATGACCCAACTTTTACAAACCAATTACCTTGATGTAAGCATCCCATACATTATCATCTGCCACAGCCATTTTCTGTGTTTCATCCCATGAAAACCCATCTTGATTTATAATGACTTTCAGGTCGCTATAATACTTTGAGAGTTTATTGTATCGATGTCTCAAAACTCGTTTGCTATGTTGAGGACCAAATTTTGCATTGAAAAGAGCAAGCATATCAGTCCAGGCTTGCTTGTTGAATGTACTATCTATCATATTGCCTCTCCTTACTTGGTCCAGCATAAGCTCAATAAAATGCTGGTCCATAGCAGCATTCCACTCAGTCCTCGGACGATCACTGCTCAACTGGGTAATGCTTCCCATTTCGTCACCTACAAATTAAAGAATAAAACGTGATTAAGATTTGATCCATGACTGTTGAAGGTCAACTTGATACATCATTTATTAAAAATATGCATTTTATTAAAGACAAGAAGCCAATTACATACCCATGTTTAATCCTTGAACATCATCATCAAAGTCCAAATCATGGCTTGATCGGCTATATCTTCCATCTGCAGTGTTATAACCATATATGACACACAAATCATTAAAATTAAGCACAGTTTTGGACTTGTAGGGTCGTGCATCAGGGTGGACCTGCAAGAATCTTAAGTTATCGTCAAGTTATGCAGTCAAAAACTTGTATAGGGTATGACTGAACATAGAAAGTTACAATACCTTCAAGTAAGCATTCCAAGCATCATCGTCTGCAACAATCACTTGTCTAGTTTGATCCCAAGAAAATCCACTCTGAGCAAGAATGTTCTTGACATCATGGAATTGCTTCCATAAATTAGTATAACGACCTTTGAGGACATCTTTGTCGTACTGAGAGCCAAATTTAGCATTGAACACTGTGAGCATGTGTGTCCAGGCCTGCTTGTTGAAGGTATGTCCGACCCTGCTTCCCCTGTGCATCTGCTCTAACATAAGATCAATGAAGAAACGCTCCATGGTTGGTGTCCAATAGGTTCTGGAACGATCATTGGTAGTTGGGATTTGGGTACCCATTATTCTTGTAGTTGAATTCAGTTAAAAAGAGACAATCTTGAAAGTGAATAAATAAATAAATAAATAAATGAGAAGAGAAGAGAACACAGAGAGAAGAGAGAAGGGAGAAGAGATTTTGGCGCCTTAACAAAGAGAGAGAGAGAGAGAGTGGGTGGTCCAGTAAAGAACTTAACCCTAATCCCGAATAAGACCCCAATCCCAACCAATCACACCCTATTCATTTTGTATTTGGTTACACCCTATCTCTATTTTTTTTGGCAATTTTTTTTTACTATAGTCTAATGATATAAAATGATTTCGAGAGCCCACAAACCATTTTTGGGCTAATAGCCCAATCGCATCTTTGAATTTCTAAAATATTATATATTTTTTAGAAAATCAGATTTAAAAAAATCAAGTATGATATATTGAATAGCATTCAATAAAATTTTAATATAATAATAAAATATAAACTAAATAAATAAATAAAATAATTTAAATCTAATATAAAATAGGACAAATTATATTTTAAATTCGCAACTTTAATTTTATAATAGTAATAAAAATATAAAGTAAATCAATTAAACCACCTTTTTGTGCACAAATTTTTCTAGTATATTATATTATGGATATTGTATCGATACTTGTATCGAATTTGATTCTATCTAAGTACTATATTAATATCGGATGTCACTTTGAGTAATACATAAACATGACATTTTAAAATAATATATACAGTATTAAAAAGAAAAGAAATTATACAAAGGCTTAAATTTAAAAGATCAATTAAAAATTAAAAATTAAAAATTAAAACTTATGACATATGACATATGACATATGACATATGATTATGTAATAAAAATATTGTACCAAGATCAAATTATGAACATCATTTTTTTTAGTTTTTTAAAAACATTTATAAAAACTTTAATGACTCCCTAAGCTAGTCCAATAATAAGGGTAAAGTATATTTAACCTCCCATGTGTTTTATTCCTTGGTATGATATGTTCCATTTCATTTTAAAAATAGACTTATTATACCCTTTGAATACCCTTTGATCACCAGTCAAAAGAGTTTAAAATTAAAAAAAAAACTTTTTTACTCATGTATTATGTGATATCACCACAACTATAAACGTTGCATTTTTGGACATAAATATCCTTTTAGTCTTTTATGGATTAAAATACGTTAAATTCCTATATCTTTTTACTTTATTTTATTATCCCTCTATTTTAAAAATAAAAATTATTTTAAATATGGAATACATTTTTACCGTTAATAAATAAAAAGGAAAACATTCTCAAAATATCGTTATCTTCATAATTATACTTCATGGCTGTAATTTATGGAAAAATTAAAGAAAGATAATTTATTTATGAAACAAAATTTTAAAAAAGAAATAATTAGCAGTAATAAAATAAAATATCACCACTTTTTATGTTTAACTACAAATACAAAATATAAAAACCGGTGGGTAACGGATAGCAATGGTAAATGTGGCCTGGTCTGATTGATTGAGTCACGGGCTGGGTTATAAATCGAGACAGCTTGGCTCCATCGGGTCATGGTCCAGGTAGAGCTGGAATAGTCATTTTAATTTTTAAAAAACATAAAGTGGGGTTAGGTCGGCTCGACTTACCTATGGTCCATCAGGTTGGGGGCTGGGTCATAGGCGGCATCAGATCTTCTGTCCCATTAATTATGGCCCTATTCTATCCCACGATAAAACGTCAACGTTTTGTTTTATTTAAACCAACATATGCCCGGCTTCTCATCTTAAGCCAAGCCGATCTTCCTTTGATTTTGCTTCCCGCTTCAATTCATT
The DNA here is from genome assembly GCA_025434745.1 of Erythroxylum divaricatum. Classification (NCBI taxonomy): domain Eukaryota; kingdom Viridiplantae; phylum Streptophyta; class Magnoliopsida; order Malpighiales; family Erythroxylaceae; genus Erythroxylum; species Erythroxylum divaricatum. The sequence continues at coordinate 4,486,115 of JANTPM010000246.1, read as the reverse complement.
TCTTCCCCTTAATGGCATTCATTTCTTCCACTCTGTTGCACACCTACCTTCCAAAACCCTTCTGGAACAAATCCCAGGCGAGCTTCTACAGGTCTCTAACTCTATCTCCGTTTTCCTTTCTATCTTCACCGTTTTCATCGAAGCAGTAAAAGACAGATGACGGAGATGACACTAACCACGTTGTATCGCTCTTCGATGGAGACCCGAATGGCCAGCCCCGTCTTTTCGTTGTCCAACCGCGGGTCCGACTGGATAGCCTGCTTCAGATCAAGCTCAACGAGGCTCTGTCTGTCGCCAACTCTCTCGAACAACAGCGCGACGGTTACTTCGAGACTGAGTTCTCCGAAAAGAACTTGCCTCATCACATGGTGGTCCAAAATCCAATTATTCGATCCTCTAGAGCTCGTGCAGGTCCATCGAGGAGCTTTCTTATATGTTCATCATTTGCCAATTATGTATTTTGAGCTGATGCCAAGAGTTAGTGCCCACCTCATCTTTCATTTTCCCTTCGTTTGATTAAACAAGTGAGGCTAGATACAAAGCGCTCCTGTGTGCTTTATTAGGGTTTTACGAGTTGTTTTTATCTATGCTAATTGATCTTTTATTATCATATATATGAACTCTCTCAAGTATCAAGTCTGGTGAAGTTTCAAATTTTGGTGTTTCTATATATGTCAGCTTCTCTCGTGTTATTGCTCAACCAATGACTTGGGTTTGATACAAGACAAGAAAATATGTTAGCTGCAACACCAACTACTGCTGTCTCTGGTTTTGAAGTTGAGACAAGCAAAGTAAGAGAAAGTTTGGGTTTTGCTTTTGCATCATTGCAAGGAAAGGTTCTTGTTCTATGCAACGTTCGTCTACAATGGCTTATTCTGTGCTTCAGTGTTGAGCTACAAGAGCGTGTGGTTTATGGGTTTTCGTTTTAGTGTTTGTGGGATGTCAGAGAGCAAAGAGAAAAGATGGTTTGTGGAGGCTATTCATCAAAAGATTTCATGGAGTCGGTATGAAATCAAACAGAAAGATGACATTTTTAGGTACGCACCTCCTCTTTCTCCTTTTGCAACGTCTCCATATAGCAGAGAGACCAGCCCTTTGTCACCGTCATCGTCATCTTCTGGTGCTAGGATTAGCCCTTCTATTCTTTTCATTATAGTGATTCTTGCTGTACTGTTTTTCATCTCCGGTCTGCTCCACTTGCTTGTTAGATTCCTTGTAAAGCGCCCATCTTCCTCAGGTGAATCTCAATCTAATAGGTACCCAGAAATATCTGGTTCGGATGCACTCCAAAGACAGCTTCAGCAGCTTTTCCATCTCCATGATTCTGGTCTGGATCAAGCATTTATAGATGCCCTTCCTGTTTTTCAGTATAGAGAGATAATGGGTCTAAAAGAGCCTTTTGATTGTGCTGTTTGCTTGTGTGAGTTCTCTGAGAAAGACCAGCTAAGATTACTCCCTATGTGCAGTCATGCCTTCCATATCAATTGCATAGACACATGGTTACTATCAAACTCTACTTGCCCACTTTGTAGAGGAACCCTTTTCACTTCTGGGTTTCCAATGGAAAACCAAATATTAGATCTCTATGATTTTAGAGAAGATGAAGGCTTTCCTGGTAATGGAGAAACTGGTATGAATTCTAATCCAAAAACTGTAGAAATTGAAGAAATTGTTGCTGGGAAGGGGGTTTTGCCTGTAAGACTTGGTAAATTCAGAAAGCTAAATGATGAGACGGTAGAGGCAGGGAGTGAGACTAGTAGCAGTAATTTGGATGCAAGAAGATGTTTTTCAATGGGTTCATTTCAATATGTAGTTGGTAATTCAGAACTCAGGGTAGCATTTTCAAATGATCGACGGGTCCGGGATGTCAAGCTCCCGAGAGACACAGAACAGAATGGGGATCTATCAACTGGTGGGGATTTGGAGGGAAAGAGGATTAGTAGTATGGCCAAAGGAGAGAGCTTCTCTGCGTCTAAAATTTGGCTTTGGTCCAAGAAGGGCAAGTTCTCCACCGCTTCAGATGCTAATAACAGTATACATTCTTCCCTTAATGTGGATTTGCCATGGATGGCTAGAGCAGAAGACAAATGAAAGGTATTTTCCCTTTTTGTGCTTCAGTGATATTATGCTCATCCTTGGAAAATTTTGGGATGGTTGGAGGCATATTGTTGATGTAGTGCTCTGTATTGTCAAATTTAAAGAGCATAATTCCATTAACCAAATTAGGATAGATGGAGATCACCTTCTACTAGTTCAGAGGTTAGTTTTTACACTTATTGAAGAGAATATGATGGTGCTTGCTCTTTGTTTTAAAGAAGAGTATGGAGTTTCATATTTGCTAAGGCACACTAACAAATCAAGTTGTCAATTTTGTTACCTCTTGATGGCAGAAGCGTTAATACAGGGAAACGTTTATCATGGCATTTTAGAAACCTGTGATTCTGTGTTGAAAACAAGTATAACTGTTAGAATGCTATTTGCACATGAACGCTTGCTTGATATTGGAATTAGGATCTTCGATCATATCGTAAAATGTTATCTTAAAGGATTGAGATTCTCAATTCTAACTAACCAGTTTGATGCCTTCAATTACAACTTCTTTTAATAAGGAGGAACCGTAATTGTTTTGTAATTTACATAATTTAAATAAATTATTTAATAACTCAACAAAGACTTAGTTCCAGTGGCCTATAAAGTCCGTTGATGCAGTGGATTATACACTTAAACATCTATGAAATTAAGGGAACTTGAATGCAAGACATCTAATATTTGAAGGGAATTAGTTGGACTAAATTGAAAAAATTGCATCCTTTTGATCTTAAACTTGATGAAATATTTGTGATTAACCTTTCGTGTCATAGAGTAAAATCACCTGAAAATTCCTGCCTTTTGTACCCATCTTATGTTGTATGAAGAGTATTAAATTTCCATGTGAATGTGTAGCATTTCCACAGTTGCTGTCTGGGATTCAAAGGGTCCGAGGAAAGAGATAAAATACTCTTGCTTTTATTGCCTTTTTTTAGTGTTTATTATTTTCTTCTGGCATTTTGCCTTTTCCTTTTTTACGTTTGGGGTATCTGTACCCAATCTTTTGTGTAGTGTAGTGTGATCTCTTTGGGTTCATGAAATGAAACATTTGTTCTTAAGAAAAGGATCATCACTGTATTTAATTCACAAGGTTGGATGTAGTGGCAATGCCTGGCTCCTAATCCTAGCCATGCCAACATGGGCATGTTACAAACTAATCCAAATTGTTTGTGTTCCAATGCACAATTGTTTAAGCTGGTTATCTGTTATAGTGCAGCGATCTTGAGGATTCAAAGGAGAAGGTTCATTTGTTGTTTTTTTTTGCTCATTATTTTTATCATGTGCTTAAACTTTCTCTTTTGATTTTTGAATGATTTTGACTTCTTATACTTTTAACTTGATATGTGTAAGGGATAAAGTTAGAGATTGTTGGTACTAAATTGATAAGTATCTTGTCAATATGTTTGTGCAAGATCCATGTTATTATGATAATAAGTTGTCTTCTTTAAGGAACCCTGAAAGAATTAAACAGTCTCTTGAATCTTGTTCTTGTTATATGAGATTGATAGTGTCTGGTTGCTCTGTCCTTTCTGTTACTCCAGTTTGGTTGTACAAGTCTATGTATATTATCTGAGAAAGTTCCCTTACAATAAACTAACATAGCGTTTTATCAAAATTGTTAACATCATTCATTGTATCCAAAATCATGTAAGAAAATTTATAACTTTTCAACTTAATTACTTTGATCACCAAAGGTACTTTTAGTAGGATTGAACTCCACATCTTCCACCGCGGATGAACTTCAATGTGCACAAGAGTTGATAATTGCTTCAGTAAATAAAGCCTTTGGGTTGTTTCTTTGGCAGATTATTTTATCTAATTATTTGAAACTAGCTCTTTTGGAATGTTCCCAAGGGAGAGACTGTTAGCTGGATATTCTTATGCTGTTCTTCTATGTCATATAACTAAATTTCACCAGGTGATGTGCTCATCTTTGGAATCTTTATCTCAGAATATCAGAACGGCGCAACCGTTTGTTGACTCAAATTGAAGAGGTTCGCCGAACCCGAGCTTTGCAACGTTTTGCTCGTGGGAGGCTGGGTGGAGTAGATGGTCAAGGCTTAGCTACTATTGCTGTTGTCGGGTACACAAATGCCGTATGTACATTAATAGTGAATTACTCAACTTCTATAACTCTAAATGATTCTGCATCCTTAGGCTTATTTTGTGCTTTTATATGTCACAGGGAAAATCTACATTGGTTAGTATCCTGTCAGAGAGTAATCTTTATGCCGATTCTCGGTAATGTATATAACCTTAATCACATGATATGGATCTAAGCCTTTTACTTAGTACAAATGATGAAGTTATGGAACTCTAATTTCAATTGTTCTGTTTCTTGGATTCCGGATTATGTAGGTTGTTTGCAACACTGGATCCTAGGTTAAAAAGTGTGATTCTTCCTTCTGGGTAAGATGTTAGCTCTTCAATAACCCTATTATAATTTCATAATCTGGGACTTGAAATTTTGAACCATAATTGAATGTCTCACTTAATCAAAATGATCACTTTTTGGGCTTTGCAGACCTGATTAAGAAATGATATTCGGGAGGAAGGTGCTTTTCAGTGATAATGTTGGATTTATATCAGATTTGCCTATCCAGGTAAGAGCTTACTTCAACAACACAAAGACAGCCTCCAGAATTCCTCCTCCCAGAAAAACCCTCCTTCCATAACAACTAAAGAAATTTAAAAAAGAAAAGTGCCCACATTTTGAGTTGTCTCTTCATCATAATATCATATCCACGTATTCCAACTGCTCCATCCTCCACTTCTCAAGTTGTCCTCATCCCCAAAATGGTGTCTAGAGCTGTGAGCTTGATTTGAGCTTCTTATCCTTTATTATTCTTCATTTAATTGGGTGTTAATTCTGTAGTTAGTGGAAGCATTCCATGCAACTTTGGAAGAAGTAGTGGAAGCTGACCTCCTCCTGGTAAGCCAACTAGGTGCTACTTACTTGACTGATATTCTTGTTGTCTTTCAAATGCTATCCACCACAATTTTTACTGTTATTCCCCTTTATTTTGCTGAGACTAGCATGGTTTTGAAATTTGATATGAAGACTGTTATAATTGATAGCAGATGGGAGTTGATGTTCTTCCTTATACATTTTGGTGATACTTATCTTGGATGTTTCTTTATTTTGTGGACTTCATTTTGGTTGTTCAGGTAAATCAGATATCTAACGTATTATTATCTAATACTGACGCAGCATGTAATAGACTGTACTGCTCCTAATGTTGATGACCATCGCGCAACAGTGTTTCATGTTCTGAAGCAAATAGGAGTTTCAGAAGAGAAGCTCCAGAACATGATTGAAGTCTGGAATAAGGTGCCATACAGGTTCACCTTCCTCTTCTTATTTTCAAAAGTAAACGAAATATGATATTGCTTTGGTTGTGCAAAATATCTTATAATACCCTTTTAGATTGATTGTGAAGAGAAGCAGAGGGATGCTGATGATTGTATAACCGATAGCAAGGCTAGTGGTTTCTCTGTCGATGAAGACAATGACATGGCAGCTGAGCTATCAGTAGAAGCAGAGGAGGAGAAGTTGAGTGGTTTGTCGATAGCAAAGGAGGTAGACTTTGAAGGTCCTATTGGTAATGAGGAAAGTGATTATTCTAACGGTGAACTGTCTTCCGGACATGAAAGGGAAATTCTTGGTGACCCGTGGTTGAATAACCGGGCTTGCCAACAAAGTGAAGACTCTGACCTCTTGGAGATGGAAAAAGTTTCTCAATCCCAAACCCAAAGTGGACCAGATGTTAAAATATCTGCTGTCACGGGAGTGGGGTTGCAAGAGTTGCTGAAACTAATTGATGAACGGCTAAGCATCCGTGATGAGAAGTCGAAGGGTCAGGACGTTGTTGAACCAGACTTATTTGGGCGAAAATGGAGGCCTCCGCCCATAGATGATACTAACAAATCAGTAAAGCAGTAACAGCCATAGTTCTTGTTTCGAGTAATCTCTAGGGCTAGTTCAAAAAGTTGCATGTCATGATGATATCCAGCACTCGAGCATTTTGTTAGTTAATTCTAGATTAATTATCATAGTTGAATTATATTAATTAATATGACAAATAATTTATTAAAGATGTTTGATAAAATTAATTTTTTAGTGCTTATTTGGATTGGCTTATATCGGTAGAGTTTGTTTAAGAAGTCTGGTTTGATTGCCATTTAAAAAAGAATTTTTTTTGAAAAAGTTTCATACAATAAATTGTTTGGTAATATAAAATTAAAAGTATTTTTAATTTTAATTATATTTTATTTTTTAATAAAAATTATTTATACATATAAATATTATTTAAAATATATTAAACAATATGCAAAGTATAATATTAATTATTATATAATTTTAAAATATTTAAAACATAAATAAAAATATATTTAACCAAATTTTTTATATGGATTATAACATAAGTAAGATTAATATAAAAAATAAATATTAAAACATATAAAAAAGTTTAATAATATTATATAAATCTTAAAATAAATGTGAAGGTGAAGATATGTTTATAGGTATTGCGAGAATTATGTGTAAAGCATAAGGGCTAAAAATAGATTCATTAATTGATCTGAAAAATTTATCTAAAAAGTGTTTTTTTTTAAGTTCCAAATTTAAATTTCTTAAAAAGTTGTAATTTGATTGTCAAAAAAGTTATATCTACTAAACAAGTGTTTTTTTATTTCATATCTAAACACTTTTTTTAAAAAAAAGCTTTTGTAATGAAAAAAATATTTATTCATTCTTCAAAAGTTCAACTAAACAAGTATTTAGTATTGTTTATGTGTAAAATAACTTATACAAATATATTTTAAAAAATAACTTACCTAGGAGATTTTAACTACAATCCTTTTTTGCAAAAAGTTAAAATTGAGAATTTGAGTTTGGGATTAGGCCCTTTATCTCTTACTAGATCAAGGCCCTAGTTGCAGGGGTTGGGTCGAGGCCGGCTAGGCTCGAGCCCATCGCATTGCCATTCTTAAAAACCATGGTCAGTGCTTTTTTTTTATTAATTTGTTTTTCTGATCATTTTAAGTCACCGACACAGAATAAGTTTTTTTTTTCTGGTTAAAAATAATAATAATAATAATAATAATAAAAGAAACGCGTTTCGACGATACAGTTTTAGAAAAGGAAGTGCGTGTTCACTTGACAAGAGGAAGAGAAAAAGCTGGCATTCAGATCCAAGCAGGACTAGATCGGACCTCGTCTCCTATCCAGATCTGAACAGGAGCTGGTAATACTAATGTTCTTCCCAGTTTCTTATTTCACTTCGCTCTAGTCACTTGGATCTTTTGCTCATATCATGTCTCTGCAAGCCATACCAAGTGAAGTGAACTAACTGGGTAAAACTTGTGTGCTTATAGAGAAAGTATGTGGAGGAGGCAAGTAAACTCCACGCGCCGAGTGATGGGCAACGCCAACTTCCCCTTCTCCAGCAACTTGCATGCTAAATCAGCCCATTCTTCGCCTTTGTTATCTCTTGCTCTTATCGTTCTCGTACTCTCTCTCTCTCGCTCTCGCTCTGCTTTTTCACTCCCTTTTTCTTCTTCTTAAAATGAAAGATTTTTGAACAATTTGCAGGGAGTGTGTCTACTCATTGTCTTCGTTGCCCGAGGTTCAAGCATTTTTGGAGGTAACAGGGAAGCTGTCGGTAGCGTCCTAGGTAAAGATTTAGTTTTTAAATTGTCGAAGAGTTTTAAGGATTGTATATTATCAGGATCTGGGACTGGGGGGGCTCATGAATTGGTGTTCTTATGGTGTTAGGAGATTTTTCATGTACATTAGAAGTTGAGAGGGCGATTCCTTATCTAAAGAAAGCATATGGGGACAGTATGCGCAAGGTTTTGCATGTGGGTCCGGAGACTTGTTCCGTGGTGTCCAAATTGTTGAGCTTAGATGAAACTGAAGCATGGGGTGTGGAACCCTACGATATGGAGGATACAGATGCAAGGTGCAAGAGCTTAGTTCGCAAAGGCATTGTTCGTGTCGCAGACATCAAATTCCCTCTACCCTACAGGCCCAATTCGTTTTCTCTTGTGATTGTGTCGGATGCTCTGGATTACTTGTCTCCTAAATATCTGAACAGGACTCTTCCTGATCTGGCCAGGGTAGCTGCTGATGGTCTTGTTATTTTTGCAGGTAATTCAGTTTAATTGAGAAGAGCAAGAAACGTTTCTGTTTTGGTAAATTTGGTTATCTTATAATGTTAGCTGCTTATTTTTGGCTCATGTTTAGCAATCTTAATGTCCTCAGAATGCTTAATTGAAGATTCCTGTATACTCAACATATTAGTTTCAGGTGTTATTGACTATAGCATTTAGATTTTTGACTGAAATCTCGAAACTTTATTATTGTTGTTCAGCATTTGAACCCTATTGTCCATACAATGTGCATAGATTGGTATGAAGCAATACATCAAATGCCTAAAGAAGTCTTCTTTTCCTATATTGTTTTGCACCCATTGTTTTAGATAATACTTGTATCGTAAAGAATTGCTTCTTTGTTTCTGGCTTCAGGTCAACCAGGTCAACAGAGAGCTAAAGTTGCAGAATTGTCGAAATTTGGAAGGCCGGTAAGTGAATGATGCTGCTTCTAATCTTCCACTGTGCTTTAGGCTTTATGTTAAGATTTACTGTTGCATGTCTTGTTCCTTGTTCTGCGATTGGAGATGCTGAGCTTACGGTAACCATTTAACAAGTGAAAGCTTTACTTAGGTTTATAATCTTCAGTCTACTTAGAGTTACCGATTCGTCAAACAGGATATGTGGCTTTATGTGCTATATAGTTCAAAGCACAGATAGAAATAAGTGAAGAAAATTATAAATATAATCACTATTTCCTTAGTTTAGAAGTGAGTCTCTTTAACTCAAATCCCCTGATAAAGTTAAAAGGTCAGGATAAATCTTCTAAATGAAAAAAGATACAAGCAAAAGCAATCACTAATTCAACATTTGCTTTGTGTTGGCAAGCTGTGTGAAGATTCAAGTTGAAACTCTCTCGAGCATTAGGAAGTAGTGACTGAGTAGCAAATGTCCGCTATACCACAGTTCATGTTTGCTTCATTTATACGATCTACTCGACAATCAGCAACGACTTCTAACATATCGTCATGATGCAGGCAAAAATGAGAAGCTCGTCATGGTGGATTCGGTACTTTGTCCAGACAAGTTTAGATGAAAATGAATCTGCTTTGAAAAAGTTTGAGCAGGCTGCATCCAAGAGATCATACCAGCCAGCCTGCCAAGTATTCCACCTGAAGCCATACAATTAGAGGAAGAGTCTTTTTGCAGTCTGTTTGCCATGAAATTAAGGCAAAAGAATACATCTAATGCACCATATACCGCTCTCTATATACCTAAATTTTGTTCCGTCAGTTGTATTCATGTTTTGTCACCTTGACTATGTAACCGATATTTAATAGTTAAATGGGAAATCAACCATTGACTTATAAATTCTTACGAGGATTCTGCCCTTTATTTCCAGTAAGTGTTCCATTAGGTTTGAGGTGATAAATCTTAGTGGTCTGAAACATATTGAGTTCTGGTTTGGTAGAGATTTGTTAAATTTATGATCATTTTAATAAATTTAATTATTGAATTAAAACTTGAAATGATTTCTTAATTTTAACTATAATAAGGGTTAAATTTTAATTATATTAAATTTCAAGAATTAATTTATAATTTTAAAAAATATCAAAAACAATATCCAATACCGATTGCAGGTAAAAAGTTATGCCATATGCTGCATCCTAAAAATTGCAGGTTCATTCCTGAAGGATGCTACCAATAATTTCTGCAAGAGCAATAACCTTCCTTGAAGCAATGAAATCTATGAGCATCTCTGACAGTAATTTCTCGACCAGTAAGAGCAGAAATTAGTTTGATTACATTATGGCAGTCCCCGCAAATCCTCAGGTTCTTCATAACAAGTATGGGCTCTCCATCTCTTGTTGAGATGAGTCCAAATGCAACTGCTAATTTCTCACTGTGATGCCTTAACCTCGTCTCCTTTTCTTCTTCCCCTAATTCATCATCCTTAATCAAAGCCCACCTCACATCTGGAACATACCCAACACGCTTCATTCGAGTAGCCATCTTCTCCAGGTACTCGTGAATTTTGTCAGTCATTGGGTGTGTACGATCTTCAGATACAAACACATGAACCTTCTTGTTCAACTCGATCCAACTACACCCTGGTTTCTTCTTTACACCTCTATCTCGCATAAGCTTTCTAACACTAGCTACTTCTTCCCACTTGCCAGCTCTGGAATACATATTTGCAAGCATGACATAGGGTACAGCATTTGTAGGTTCCAGTTGCAAAAACTGGTGAGCTGCCTTCTCAGCCAGCTCAATGTTTCCATGGCTTCTGCAGGCACCAAGTAATGCAGCCCAACTCCTAGAGTCTGGAGCAAAAGGCATTGTCTCAATTAGCCTCTCTGCTTCATTCAACTTGCCTGCTCGGCCGAAAAGATCAATCATGCATATAAAATGTTCTGCTTCTGGTTCAATCTTAAATCTATCTTTCATCAAACCAAAGTACCTCTGCCCCTCCTCAACCATTCCAGAGTGTGCACAAGCAGAAAGCACAGATATAAATGTTATGTTTGTTGGGGGAATATCAGTCTCAAGCATCTTTTTGAAAAGTTTCAGCGATTCCGTTCCAATCCCATGCTGTGCATAACTTCCAATCATTGAGTTTAATGACACAGAATTGTGCTCCGGCATCGTATCAAATAATCGTCTTGCATCTTGAAGGCTTCCACACTTGGAATACATGGCAACAAGGGAGTTATTCACAGAAATTCGGTTTGCATGGATCTCAGATTTTATTGACAATGCATGAAGCTGTTTTCCCTGAGAGGGGGATGACAGATTAGAACACGCACTAATGACACAAACAAAGCTACAATCATCAGGGCTATAACCAGAACGCTGCATCTCTATGAAGTAATCAAGAGCACCTTCGGACAACTCCTCCTTTTGCGAGAAGCCAGAAATTATTGTATTCCAAAGAACTAAATCTGGTCCAGGAATCTCTTTGAATATTTTCTCACAATCCAACATCCTCCCACCACACTTTGCATATAAATCAATTAGACCACTCCCCACATGGCAATTCTGATGGAACCCAGCTTTGATCAGTTTAGCATGGAACTGAAGCCCCCCACAGAAATCCTCCAAGCTTGTAAATGCAGTTAAAACACTAGCTAAACTAAGTATATCAACCTCATAACCCTTGTGCACCATTTCTTGATACAAATCAAGTGCTTTAACCCCCTTACAATGCTGACCATAAGCGACGATCATAGAGTTCCAAGAGACTACATCTCTGACACCATCTCTCATCCCACAGAATACCATTTTGGCTTCCTCCAACAGACCATTTTTACTGTAATAAGTAACAAGAGAATTATTAACAGACGGATAAGAATCAAATCCACAAGAAATAGCCAAAGAATGCAACTGTTTCATCAAAACCACGTCACTGCGACAAGCGCTGACCACTCCAGAAAGAGTAAAACCATCCATGTCAAGACCCATTTGTCTCATCTCTCTGAACAGCTGCAAAGCAGGAGAAGTCTCCCCACAGTCCGCATAAGCAGAAATGAGAGTGTTAAACGAGACAAGGTCTGGTTGGGGGATTTGATCAAACATCTGACGCGCGACATGGGGGAGTGACGCTTTGGCATAAACAGCAAGAAGAGCATTGAAAGAGAAGACATTGGGTTGATGGGTTTGGTTAAATACATGTATAGCTTTGTTTAGGCAGTGGCAGTTGGAGTAGAGAAGGATAAAATGATTGGAGAGATAGGTGGAAGCAAAGAGTTGAGACTTGAGAAACACGGCATGTAGAGCTTTGCCAGATAAAAGCTCTTTGCTGGCTATGCAGGTTTTGACAAGGTGACGAAATGTCTCGAGGGTCCATGAGATCTGGGTCATCTAACTTGGGAAATGGGAGCTAAACCTAACCGAACTTGGAGGAGACTTGCACATTGTCACAGGCTCTTAGGAGGCTATTTCTAGTGAGCTTTTCATGTCAACTTCACACTGGAGCGCAATTCAAAACTATGGAAGTAAGCTATCAATTGTACAGATAGATCAGGCCCATTGACATGGAGCACACAACAAGATCGTCACCTTCCTGGATAAGTTTGGGTCAAGGTATCCAAAGCATTCGCGTATACATTTGAAAGTTATAAGGATGTCGCCGGTGGTCCATTTTTCTTCCAGACCTACATACAATTAAGATCTTTGTAATTAAAATAAGATTAAGATATATTATTTATATTAAATTAAGTTTATTAATTTAATTATTAAGTTACGTATGCATCATCTATATATATAACTTAATAAATGAGATCTATTAATATCCATCTTATAGATATTATTACATATATATTGATCTAACTGGATTATTAAAGTCTTTATTTGATGATCTTATAATCAAGAACACTTTTAGATTAAATCTTAAATACTTGACTCTTATTATGATAATCTCTATTATGATAACAAGTATATAAATTTAATCAAGAACTTATCATATTAGAATAAAAAACAATAAGTATGATATGATAACATAATTATTTGTCATCGTATTAAACAAAGTTAATAATTACAAAACAAAAAAGTTCAATCTATACATACCGATTAGGTCATAGGCATAATTTCAACATTTTGTAATTAAAATAAGATTAATTAAGATTAAAATATATTATTTATATTAAATTAAGTTTATTACTTTTAGTTATAACTTTTAGAGTTAAGAACATTTTATTTTAAAATTAATGAAAATTAAATTAAAAATGTGGATATCATTATTATATCTCATGAATACATACACACATATATATATATATGACATTAAAAATTTAAAATTTTGTGTAATATTAGTATTAATATTAATATTTTATTATTTTCTTCTTCCTTTATGTGCGTCATTTAGAAACAGTCTCTAGACATCCCCAAACCTCGCGTGTGAGCAGAATTTTTATTGAATGTTATTGTTATTGTGTTTGTTGTTTTATACCATATATATAAATAACGGACATATAAGATAGAGTTTAATTTTATTCATTTGAATTTTAATTTGAACATTTTGTAAACATAAGAATTTATTTTAAGCATTGTAAAATTTTAGAATTTAACTTATATTTTAATAAAAAGTTAAAAATACATATTTTTCATTTTTTAATAACAAAGATACTCATAATTACTACTTTTTGAATATACATCAATTAAAACCACTCACCCGTTTGATACTCAGAAACAAAACCTGAAATGTCGAAGGACAAATTCTCGTAAACCATGGTCACTTAAAGTCCAAAGAAACGTAACTTCTTCTGTTTCTTCCTCCTTTATTTTCCCTTCGCCTTTTTGACTGGCCTCTGAGCTTAAGAACTAAAGATGGAAATTAATGTGCTACTGAGATCCTAATGGTTTTATGGTCGCAACAGACCATAAAAGTACAAATCATTCAAGACAACAGAACTCTCTCTTTTCGTATGCTTTGTGCATGAGTTCGTTCCTACCTAAATCCTAGAGTTTTATCGATCTTTTGCTATGGAGTCTGATTTTAATCATCTTTCTCTTTTGGATGAGGAGGATTAGGAACTGATTATCAAGCATCTTGAATCGCCTACGCCAGTGTCATATGCGTTTTGTTTGGTCGGTATGTTTCTGACATATGATCGAATTAATTTTCAATTGATGAGGGAAGTGTTTGTGGATCTCTGGAATCCATTGAGGGTATTTCGATTTTTGATTAGGGAGCAAAATTGTATCTGTTTAAGTTCTTTAACGCTGTTGATCTTGAACGAGTTATTTTGGGGGCTCCTTGGTTGTTCAACAAGCAACTTTTGTTTTTTAGCACGATAAAATCAGGGGAAGATTCCCTTCTTATTCCATTGCTGCATGTTGATGTCTGGGTTGAGGTTTGTGATTTGAAGCTGGGGTTTATGAATGAAATAGTGTTGTCTTCGTTGGGTAATTTTATAGGCTCTTTCTTACAGTATGATACTACTCGTCTTAATATTGATGGGGAGGATTCATTCATGAAAATTAGGGTTCGTATAGAAATTCAAAACCCTCCAAAGAGGAAGAAGAAATCAGTTGATTTTGATGGCAATCCCTTTTATGTCACTTTTAGATATAAGAGGATTTAGATTTTTGTTACTTTTGTGGCAAGCTAGTTCATATTCATTCTTTTTATGATCTCCTCCTCCATCACAAGAAGGAAGACCTGAAACCTTTTTAGAGTGAAAACCTCTGGGTAGTTCTTCGTCGAAATAATCACCAGTTGAGCTCTTGGCTGATAATCGGAATTGATGGAACAAGATTGCAATCAGGATCTAAAATTGAGGGAACAAATTTGGACAATCAATTGCCCTCCCAGATTTTTCTCAATTCCTTCATAGGAGCAAATTTGAATGTGGATGGGAGGGAATCAGATGCGGGTAATATGGATATGGACAAGAATAGTGAGAATCAGCAGACTTCAAATGGGCTTAGTGAAGATGATTCAATAGACAAACATAGTGATGGAAAAAAAGACCACGTTCTAAACTAACTCTATTACAGTTTCTAACTCTAAGAATTCGGTAACAGGTACCACTTGTAGACCAGTGGTCGAACTCACTCAGCGGTTCAATAAAAAATCATGAGGATCATTAATTAGAACTGCAGAGGTGCGGGAAATCCCTCTACTGTTCGTGCTCTTATAGAGCTTATTCGAAGTTATAGACCGGCAGTATTGTTTTTGATGGAAACTAAAGTACAAGGTGTGAAGAGTTACATAGTTAGCTTAGATTTACAAATTGTTTTTTCGTAGACAGTAATGGGATTGGTGGTGGTCTTTCTATTCTGTGGTCAATTGATATTCAGCTTTAAGTCTCAGATTATTCTTCAAATTTTATTTATTGTGTGATTGGAACTGGAAATGAACAATGGCGACTGATTGGCTTTTATGGCTTTCCATAAAGTACTAGGAGACGGGCTTCTTGAAACTTATTAAAAGCTTTGGCAACAAGGAGCCAGCTTCCTTGGTTATTTTGTAGTGATTTAACGACATTGCTGCTTCGTATGAAAAATTGGGTAGTCCTCTTTGGCCTTCTCATTTAATTTCTGGCTTTCGAGATGCATTGTGTGATGCTCATCTTTTTGATATTATGAATGTAGGTTCGTCTATCTCATACACTTATAGGGAAGGCTCTACATCTCGTGTTAAGAGAAGCTTGATAGAGCTTGTTCTAATACCGTGTGGAGTTCTTTATTTAGGGATGCTATTTGTTCAGTCCTAGTTGCTCCAATCTCATACCATTGTCCATTATTGATTGAAACTACTAGAATAGGTTCGGGTGGGGTTAACTGGCGGTTTTGATTTGACAATTTTTAGCTATCTGAGCCTAATCTTCGTGAGGTTATTGATAGAGCTTGGTTCGATGGGGTTGATTTAAATTTTCCAAATCGAACAACTTCGGTTGTGGTTTAAATATATTTATGGGGTAAGCAGAGGAATCGGTTAAGGTGGGTTCAAAAAGAAATTATTAAAAGCAGGTTAGGAGTGGAACAAAACAATTTGGATACAACAAAGGTTTGATGTAACATCCCCTCTCCTATAGGAAGGGCATTTTGGTAATTAGGATGGGTTCGGGATATTTAATTATATCTCGGCAT
>JANTPM010000246.1:4451965-4462076 GCA_025434745.1 Erythroxylum divaricatum | reverse complement strand
GCAAAAAATTAATATATAACAGTGTCAAAATGTTACAAATAGTTAATTAATAACATTTATAAAATATAATATAAAATTATTTTGTAGCTATCAATAAATGTCATATTAAATTCGACAATAACATGTCAAAACTGTTACTAAAGTATCATATATTTAGTAACATGGACTGTCATAACATACTCATTAGTGTTATTATTCATATTTAATAACACTTATCACATGTTACCATATGTCGTTTTTGTTGTAGTGAACTACGGCTTAGTTTCGAAAAGTGTATTGTTCCCTCAAAAAGTGTAGTTAAGGGGGTGAGGTGGAGGGTAGGGGATGGCTAAAGTATCTATGTTAATCGGGATCCTTGAAGTCCAAAAGATGTTGGCTTCCGTCCAAAAGAAGGTCCTATGACAATTCATGGTGCTATGAGGTTATTAAACGCTTATTCATAAATGGGGAGAGGAGATGGGACTCTGAGAAGTTGCTTTCTTTTTGCAATATTGATCATATGAATGCTATTCTAGGTATTTCGATGAGCATTAGCCCTAAACTGGATAAAATCATGTGGACTTATGATAGAAAAGGGATTTACTCAGTTAAGACTACTTATTATGAGGCTCTTGAGGTTTTAGGTGGTAGTGGGCAGCGTTTGTATGAAATTTTATGAAAGAAAATACGGTCTCTTGATGTACCTCCAAAAGTTTGTGATTTCCTATGACAGTATTATCGTGGAGTGTTACCAACTAAAGATAATAATTTGCAATGAAAAGGGGTGGATATTGCCTTAAAATGCTTGTTTTGTAATGAAAATGAACCCTTGGAGTATGTATTCCTTGAATGTCCTATGGTTATGGAGTTATGGAGGTTAGCGGGATTGTTTCTAATGTCCTTTATGTCATCTTTTCAGGTCGTTTTTGCACATGTTATTGAGATAACAAGAAGATATCATATCGCTATAGTTGGTATTCAAGCATAGAAGCTTTGATCAGCAAGGAACGAAAAACTACGGAATGATAAATTGGTAACGCCACAACAAATTCATGTTCAAACTAATTCTTATGACTCGAACTTCAAAGAGCTACTGCCCGTCGGAGTTCCTCATGTTGCTGGTCCCAATTTACCGCTGATTTTTCGGACAACAGCATTAACGGTGTCGTCCTCTAGCTGGTTGGCATTTATTGACGGCTCGATTTTTACAGATGCTGGCTTTATTGGTTTTGGCATTTTGTTTGAGGATGGTGAAGGCTATTTTTCTTTGGCAATTTTTGGTTATGATGATGGCAATGGAGGTCTTGAGATTGTGGAGGAGCTAGCTTCGTCAGTGCTTAACTGTTTGCTCGTGATAGTATGCTACAAGTTGGTTTTATTTTTATTGATAGTCAGCTTCTTGTTCATGCTTTGAATTCTAGTTCTTTGGATAATTCTTATTTTGGTCTTATAATTTTATATTATAAGGATATTTTATGTACTATCAATAATATCTTTGTTTCTTAGGTTAGGCATTAGAAGAAAAATGGTGCCTACTCTCTTTCTAGGACGTCTGTTTTTCATAGTCATTTTTACGTTTGGGTTGACATGAGCTGATTGCATCTTAGATCATTAATAAATTATTCTTTCATTCAAAAAAAAAAAAAACAGGCCATAAGCTTATCAGCGCAAGAAGACTCTGTTTTTGCGGGGAGGGGTCGGTTGTTGTCAAGTTGTAAGCTAGATTACAGCAACAATGGGTCCAAATCCAACTCTCACTGGGTCAAAGGACCATAACCACTTCTTCTGCAATGTATGTCTTTAGCCCATTGCCTTTGGAGTTTTCTATTTAAATTCCCTTCGTCTTTTAGTTGACAGAAATTGTTCAATCTCTGTAGGCTACAGAGTCACCAAAACCTGTTTGTATGTTCCTCTACTCAATTATCTCTACGAGCCTTCGGACATCCATTGTTGTATGTTTGGTTTTAAAGAAAAAAGAATCCTCAACCCACCTCTCAACAGTGCACATGTTGGAATTTACCATTAGTTTACCTTAGTGGTTGTCGTAATTCGTCATTCATAGAACAAATTCAGTGAAAGTTCACAAGTATTTCCAACAGACACTCTACAACATATTTGTTCATCTTTTGTTAGGTTTAACCAATTTCCAATCTCAGTCACTGAAAATTTGATAAGAAAAATCGTAAACTGTTGAAGATCATGCATGAACATGGCTACCTTAGTTTAGTAGGAAGAAAGATCAGTCTAGTCCTAATTCATGTTCTAAAAAGTAAAACCATAAACCTAACAAATCTAGGTAGCTCGAACTGCGGCCAACATGGGACACAAAGGAAAGGAGGTAAAGTACAGGGAAGCAAGAACGTGTTATATCGTATACCCATCGAAAGAAGTTGAAGCCACCTCATAGAACAAGGGCCGATTAAGACTAGGCCATGTAGGTGTATAGAAACAGCAATCACTTACAAGCTAGGCTGGAATGAGTCGCCATCTGAGGATGGTTTAGAGCAAGCTGCATGCATGGCTTGGTTTGGGGTAGAGTCTGGTATGGAAAAACTGGTCAAGAAATAATTGGAAAGAGGAGGGGTCACTATAACTGTGACCCCTTGATGTGCTAAGCGTGGTACACTCCATGCTTCATTGTTTACTGCCCATGAAGACCCACTTGGGTTTAACAGGACAAACATGTAACCCTTTTGAAAGAAACATATGCAGGACTTGGACTGGCTTTGTATGGTATGGGTCCTGTTTTCTTTGCTATAGATTTGCAAGTGTTGATTTGAGCTACTCGATTCCCATATGTTGATGAGTTGGATCAATTAATGATCATCATGCACTAGTCTAACTTGCACATTCCAAGTGGAAGATGTTCTTGGGTTGGTTTTCGATCGGGTTCTACTGATAAACTTGAGTTGTAAAAGAAATGTTGAACTTTTCACAAAATTACGTTCTTAAAGTTAAGAGAGTATAGGGAATAAGTTTTGTTTTTTGTGAAGGACATTGAAGAAGAAATGAAGTTTGTGTTTGTGAACTATTGAGTTTAATTAAACTGCAAAATATGAATATTTTTTATTAACCTGAACTGAAATGAAATATTAAGGATAAATTAAATTCTCCCTTTTACTAAAATAAATATTTTTTGAATTTAACATAAAAATTATACTAACAATTATTTTTGTAAAATAGAGAAAGTATAAATAAAGTTTTCAAATAATCTATTTTTTAATACGACTCAAAGTTAGGACAATTATATTATTTTTTTAAAAAATCATTTCTTCTTTTTCATCAATCAAAATTTTGAATCTAAACAATAAATTTAGTATATAAATTTTATTTAATATCCTCAAATAAAAAATCATAAATTTTCTTTGATAACAAATAATTCAAATTTTAAAAAATTGATTGTATAGTGATTAATATGTAAGATATAACTTTTATATAAAAAGTCAACATAATTAGTATATAAGGTTTTTCATTTTCCGAAGGTCTAAAGAGGGTTATCAATATATACAGCCTTACCTTATAATTTTATAAAGAGATAATTTTTGTGATTTGAACCTATAACTTTTTGGTTATAAATTAAGGGAGCAACTCGTAAAGACTTTCTCTTTATGATATAACTTTTGTGTAAATATATTAAATTTTAAATTGTTTAGCTTTAACTAAAATTGTTATTTTAAGTTAACAATATTGACACAACTAGCAAAACATAAAATCGATCTTAAAACTTGAGAATTAGAATAAAGAAATGGAGTTTCATTACAACATTTCAAACCTGGAATAGTATATTTGTAGTAAGACAGGTCAAGTAGCTAGACCGTTCCTTTATGAAAATGTCAAAACGAATCTAGAAAAAAAGCATTATCGTATCAAATGATGATCGACACATCTCTCTCAAAACCTTCCGGTATTCATAAAACTGAGATTTCACTATCATCTCTTCTCTTCCAATTTCTCCATCACAAAGAAGTCGGCAAGAATGATAATAAATGTTTCAGGTTTACCATAGAGTTTTTCTTTTCCTTACACATTGACCCAAGGATTAGCGCACGAAGTTCCTGAGCTTGTCCTAAGCTAAGCTGTTACATGTCTATATATACATATTTGCCTATATATTATGTGGACTTATATCCACGTCCCATGTCAAAGTTCTTGAACTGTCCTTTTCAGATAGAGCCTTATAATATGAGACCCACCGGCCATTGGAAGTTCGAAGATCAATGAGAATGACGTTGTGTTTATCTAGCTACCTCCAATTCCATGCAGAAAAATAAACTACAAAGCTGGATGCTAAATAGTACAAAGACCATGAAGTACATACACATTAACTGAAGAACGAGTAACTTGAGATTATTAATACCAAATATTAAGAAATTATTTGATAATTTTTTTATTTTTTATTTTTATTTTTTTTGGATTCGAGGAAACCCCATAGGCGGGTCAAGCGGACACACCTCTCTGAGGATCCAACTGGCACACCACCTCACAGGCAGGCTAAACGAGCGCACCTTATCATTGAGGGCCCAACTAGTTCTCCATCTACACTCATTAAAATTATGTTAATGTAGTTTTTTTATACTACTTTCTTTTTAAATAGAACATAATTGAATACAAATATTAATTAATTACTTTTCATATAGTTGATTTGACTATATGGAGCTAGCATATTGGATTATTACTCTCTTACAACGAAGAAAAATCAGGTTGTTGAATTTTATGGTCGAAATTTCCTTCACCGCTTGCTTTGCATTGAAGTCGGCAGTTCCATTGAAAGCTAGGTAGCCAAAATGCCGAAGGAACTTGGAAATTATCCTCATCCTTTTCGTTAGGAAGAAGACTTGGGTTTCACTAGGCCTACAATACAATAGCGTGATTTACTTAATATACCAAAATAAGTTAAGTTGTTAAGTGTAGTTTTCGTTGACCTCTACTACTACTACAACTTGGGAATACATACAGATACACGTATACACACATCAAAGCATAAGTTTCATGAGAAATTAAGAGGGAGAGCAAGAGCATTGATGGAGGGGTTTGGAAGAGGGTCCTACTTTATTGAGGTGAAGGAAGCAAATGGTCCATGATAGCTAGTGTCTCTTGGAATGGAAGTGTGTGTGGAATGGACTAACGTGAGTGTCATGTTAGTTGTCACAGAATAGACTAAGGTTCTCCTAAAATGGTCCCTTTGAGTTTTCAGCCTACATTCTTACTTATTTATGTGTATATATATATATTGTGTCTAAGTGGCTTGTAGTGGGGGCATCTAAACGAGGGTTTCACATGCGATAATAACCCTTCTTCTACTACAAACCACGTGCCCTCCTTTCATCAATCATTCAGTTCTTCCCTTCCAAAGCCTTTAGAAACAGTAAAGATTGCATAATTAAGTCCTAACACGTACAACTTGCTATTGTTCTATGTGCCTAAAACAAGCCACAATTTCAATGTGCCCTTTTGTGTGTTTTAGGATGGTTACCGAATTTATGTAACTTTTTGGTGTATTCATCGATGGACAAACCAATAATTCCCTGCCTCGATCCGGCTAGAATCAGGCTACCTCTTGACGATCATCAACTAAAGCACACAAACAAGAGATAGATTATGTAGTGTTTTTGACCATACCAATCTTGGGCGTGTAATATATGTCCATCATCACATTATTTAGGATTTCCCATCATGTCTTTGCTTGTCTTTCCCAATCGCTGCGCCTGTGTCTGACAAACTTGATGTTCTCAGATAACATCAATCGGATCATTCTAGCTCTATAGGAGACCTGAATTGTTTGAATTGGGGGACCCTATAGCTATCTTATGCATTAAAGTTTTTGGATTGATAGTCATTTGGGAAATTATGTCTTCGAGAACAGATCACCTGTCCAACTTAACTCTGTTTTATTCTGTCCAAGATAAATACGACGTTGTTTTTACATAAAAATTTGAAACCACGCGGCTCTGTCACTTCTCATTTTTCAAAACCAAAAGCCAAGCCAGAGTATCACTTCTCCTTTTTTCAAAACCAAAAGCCAAGCCTCCTATTAGCTTTGACAAAGAAACGTATTATTATTATAAACATTTGTGTTTTAACAGCAAGTGATATATATACTTTTGAATTTGTATTTCAACTTCTACTATTTAAATGTTTATTATTATTCATAATATTATTAAATGTTTATTATTTTTATATATTCATAATATTATTAATTTCCTTTTTATTATAAAGTGTATATATTTATTTCTTATTATTATTATTATTATTATTATTATTATTATTATTATTATTATTATTCATCAATTAATTTTATTTTCATTATTATAATAACTGTTAAATTATTATTATTAAATTACTAAAAAAATAAAGTAAGCCAAAGCCACTTTATAAGAAGAAACGTTATCAGTTTCTCAAATGGATTTACGTAACAAAGGATAAACATATATTTTTATTAATGATTAATATAATAATATTAATCATAATAATAGCATTATTAATTTAATTATTATTAATATTATTATTGGAATTATTATTATTATTGATTTAGGCAGATTTTACTGTATATTAGTTTTTATTAACAAATGTAATATTATTATTAAAAATATTTATTCTTATTCATAACATTATAAAATTCCTTATTATTATAAAATAATAATAAAAGTATTGGCCATTCATAACCTTTTTAGTATGCTTCTTGAAACTCTCTCTTGCTTACAAATATTTATCATAACTGGAGTATAGTTTATTGCCATCCATCTTATTGCCAATGTAACTAATATCTACCGTCATTCTCTCTTATTTCTATATGTTATATTTCACCAACTTTCTATTTTCATTCCTTGTGCTACCCTTTATTACATCAATCACATCATCCTTAACTAGGATGTTACTATTTATTTCCTTAGAAAAATATCATGTATGTTTTTACCATGCCCATGGTCAAAATATACTTTTATTACACTAATTCCTAAAGTTTTTATCTTATTTCACATTGCTAACAAGTCATGGTTGTATTTCATACTGAAATCCTTCAAACTATTAAAATAATATCTAAAAAAATTATAACTAACATTTCTATAATAAAGTGCTTATGTTTTATGGGAACTCCTAATTACTCTAATATTGATAAGTACTCAATTCCAAACTTCTTCTTCACTTTTACATTGCATCCAATGTGCTTGAGCTTTGGCATTAAAGCTTAATAACTACCATAAATAAACTTTACATTTATGATCACCTTTGACACATAAAATGCTAAATATTAAGTTGTACATCTATTAAATGATAAGAAGTTCAATATTAGCCAACTTAATTTTTAAAAATTGTGATTTTCATAAAAACCTTAGCAATAAGGAATATATATTTATTTTAGTTTAAAAAATGTATTATGGGACATAGATTTTCCCTAAATCCACCAAGATATCATGGGCATTAAAATATAAAAAAATTGTATTTTGAGAGGAATATAGAATACTAATGAAAATATAATTAAATAGGTTAAGATAATATATAATGGATTCCAAATGCAGTATTAAAATAATTAAAATATCATTCATTGTCATAGGTTCAAATTTTAAAATAATGAAGGTGTCAGTGAGTTCAAGAGTTTATACACTAATGAACATATTGAATATAACATATCTCACATGCATCAATCTCTAATTCCTCGTCACACGTACCAAATTATTGTTGACTCAATCTGAATTGTTATGTTTATTTGTTTTCTATTATAGCATGTTTCATTAGTTTTTAAGATCATAATCTGCTAGTTTAAATGTAGTATTTTAATTTGTTGAAGTTGATAAGTTCACATTCCTAGTTATTAGCTATTGGCCACAAGTTCTATAAACAGAGCACATGAAGTACTTCTTTTAAAATACAAGTTTGCTCCACTTCTCTTGTGTTCTATTCTTCTCAGTCTTTTATGTGTCTATATGTAACAATGGTATCAGAGATACATTCTGTTTGTTATAATTTTGTTTTGCAATAGCAAATAGCCATTGAAGCATCATTTATGTGACCTTCCATTCCTCGTTTTAATGGTCATTATGATCATTGGAGCATACTAATGGAAAACTTTCTAAGATTGAAAGAGTATTGGCATATTGTTGAATCTGGTGTACTAGAAATAGCAAAAGGAGACGTCTTGATAGATGCACAAAAGGCTGAGATAGAAGCAATAAAGCTGAAGGATTTGAAGGCCAAAAACTACCTATTTCCATTGATAGAGCATCCTTGGAGACCATTCTCTATAAAGACACCTCCAAGCAAATATGAGATTCTGTGAGGAAGAAATACCAAAGTAATGCAAAGGCAAAGCGTGTTTAACTCCAGGCACTTTGAACAGAGTTTGATTGAAACCTTACAAATGAAGGCTAATGAGTATGTTAATGAATATTTATTAAGAACGATATTAACAAGATGAGAATCCTAGTGAAAAGATGGATGATGTGAAGGTCATAGAGAAGATTCTTCAGTCAATGATGTCAAAGTTTAGTTTTGTTGTTTATTTAATTGAAGAATCTAAAGATATTGATGAGCTGACAATTGATGAGCTGCAAATTTCTTTACTATTTTATGAGTAAAAAATTATTCAGCAGGACATGGAGAATAGGCCCTAAAAGCTTCGTCAAATCCAAAAGGGTTAAACCATAGGAAAGTAAGGTGGAAAGACAAGAATCCAGGCACTAAACCAAATGAGGATCCAACTGCAAATTCACAAAAAGGAGATTGAATCATCATTCAAATGGTAACAAGACAAAGTCTGTAGATAAGTCAAACATCGAATGCTTTAGATGTCACAAGTTTGGTCATTATAATTCCAAATGTAGAATAAATTTACATCGTGATCTTGGTGTAAAGTCTAATTTTGCAGAAAAGGAGGAAGAGGAAGTTTATCTTTTGATGGCTTGTCACAAGAAGGAGGAAATTCAGAAAACATATAGTATCTTGATATGGGGTGCAACAATCATATGTGTGGAGATCATTCTATGTTCTCTGACCTGGATGATTCATTTAGGAATACCATCAAGTTTGGTGATAATTCTATAGTTCCTGTCATAGGTAGAGGAAGTATCAAATTTCATACCAAAGACAACTCCACACAAAGCATTGGTAATGTATGTTTTGTTCCAAATTTGAAAACTAACCTGCTTAGTGTTGGATAGCTTCAAGAAAAAGGATTTGAGATTTCTATTAAAAAGGGAGTTTGTCGTATTCAAGATCCACGAAGGAGCCTGATTGCTCGGATAAACATGTCACCAAATAGAATGTTTCCATTGGCTCTTAAGAACTTATCCACAATATGTTTTTCTGCAAAACCAGAAGATGAGCATGGTTGTGGCATTTTCGCTACAACCACTTGAATTTTGGTGGTCTAAAAACTCTCTAGTAAAAAAACTTGGTCAAAGATCTCCCACAATTTTAAAGTCCCTCCCAAGTATGTGAAGACTGAGCCATCAGAAAATAACATCGAGATAGTTTTTCTAAAGAGAAATCAAGAAGAGCAAAGCAAATCCTGAAGCTAGTGCGTTATGACATTTGTTGGCCTATTAATCCAACTTCAAATGGTGGTAAACATTACATTATAATGTTTATTAATGATTATAGTTAAAAAACATGGGTGCATTTTTTGCAGGAAAAATCTGAAGCAATAATAGCCTTCAAAAAATTCAAATCCTTGGTAGAGAAAGTTGCAGATATGCCTATAAAGATTTTTCGGGGTGATTGTGGTGGAGAATATAATTCACAAGAATTTATAAATTTTTATGAAGCTCATGCAATTCACAACTTACAGTAGCGTACACGCCTCAGTAAAATGACGTTGTTGAACTAAAGAATCGAACAATTATGGATATGGTTCAGACCATTATGAAGAGAAGTGGGTTAATGAGAAGTTTTTGGGCAGAAGCTGTCAACTGGAGCATTCATTTATTAAATCGAAGTCCCACTCTTACTATAAAAAATTAGACTTTTGAAGAAGCATGAAGTGGTCACAAGCCGTGTGTGGAACACTTCAGAATTTTTGCTTGTATTGTTAGACCCCGATTTTTTTTATGATGACATTAAGTATGAATTGTGATAATTGTGGTTTTACGCCTTGATTTGATTAACTTGAGAATATTAATGGATAATTAAGGTTTAATTG
>JANTPM010000246.1:4416267-4430462 GCA_025434745.1 Erythroxylum divaricatum | reverse complement strand
GAGGATCATCAATAGAAACATGCCTATTTCCCCTCCTTTTGCGTGACTCGAACTCAAAACCTCCTATAAGGAGAATTTTAAGTGAGGAATCTGGACCAATTGATTCACCCTCGTTCTATACCGAGTTGCAACCAAAATTATGCACTAAACAAACATATAAAAGATAAGAACTTGTTTATTATAATGTTAAATTATTTAAAAATGATTCAAATATTATAAATTCTATACAAACAATCAATAAGTTTTATTAAATTAATTATTATATAATATAATGTAATATATTTTTAAAATATTTTTAAAACGAATTTTCCACCTTTTGTTCTGTACTAAGTAATAGTAGTACAGTGAAAATCATTGCAAGTGTTATATGTTGAGTGGCTAGCTGGAACAGGATATATAAGTGCTGAAGAGTACCCAAGGTTCTTATTTTAACCTTTCGCTATACTCTATTAAATTGGTCATCCTCTCTTTAAAAATGTGATCCTACTTAAAAAATTAGTCGCTGACTAAGCTAAACGCTTGAGCGTGAAGTCTTCCAAGGCAACCAAAAATTGACTTAGTCAATTTAATTATCTTTAATCTCTTTGCTTCCTTTTGACTTAATGGCACACCATGCCGATATCTGATCTTTATTAGTCTTCTCAAATATTATAAATCTTGGGGTGTCGAGATGATTTGGTCCGATAAGAATTTTAGTTTAAATACGTATTAAATAAATTATAAATATATATTAATCCATAAAATATAATTTTTTGATAATTTAACGATTTATAATTAAGTAAGAATATTCAAAAGTTTAATATATTTTTATTTTTGATCCGTCCCTGCCAAAGTTAAGTTACATATTTGCATACCATCTGAATGCCAATTTATCTGAAACTTCAGACACAAAATATCACAAGAGCTTTGCACCAAAAAATGACAATAAACTCGTAAGTATCCATGCGAGGTGAGCTCTATTATCCTTTCTCGCTTTAGAAAACCTTGTTTTCATAGGTTAACCTTAAAGCTCTAGAAGAAGGAGTCCAGATCTTTTGTTTAATATCATAATGTTTTATTGTGTCCAATAAATCTCAGTCATTTATTTATGTGGGTCTTATGTAGGTCCCGCATGGATCCTGCAAAATAAATAGTTAAGATTTCATGAGACAGAATAAGACATGGTAATATTGGACAGAAGATCTTGTCCCATAAAAGAAGATGTTAGGATTGTCTTGCCGGAGTTAACTTGAAGATCCAAAGCTTTTGTAATAGAGTTAAGACTCACAATTAATAAGCTTAAAGAAGAACTTCTCTCAAAATAATAATTAACGTGTTGATCTAGCAACCATAGTTTTAGATTTTAGATTAAGCGAATGTAAAATTGATCGTTTAATGCATGAGATTGATTGTATCAAAATTTAGCATTAAATTAATGAATTACAATATTAATATTAATCAATAATGGGTGCAATTAATCGACAAACAAGTAATTATTATAATGTAAAATTTGGATAGATTTGTATAGGGTCATTAGATTTACTAAATTCATTAGAGTTGTTCCAGTAGATTATAGATATTGAAGTTATCACTTTGGCTGATGCTTCAAGGAGTGATTTATGATGATGGTGACATAGGAAATGCTCTGAATCGACTTCTGAATCCAAACTTCGCTCTTTTTCAATTGAAACAACGTGAGATATAGGCATTATAGCATGTTCCCTCAACCGTTACTCGTTGTCATTACAGACATTAAGATAACTATAAAAGAATGCAGCCATTTGAGATACCCTACAGACTGCTAGAGCCGAGCATGTCGCAGCCAAAAAACGTCAAACCAACTTTCCAAGTTATACTAACTGCCTTTTAACCAAGACTACTTGATCAAGCTTTTCTACAACAAACATAAGCCATATTCTTCCATACCCGAAAATCACAACTAATTTGTAAGTAAAAGGAAGTAGTTAACACAGTGCTGGCTAGTGATCAAAATAAAACTGAATGTTATTAAACAAACAAATCTCTCTCAGGTAAAATCATTAGGGTTTTCATCATGAATTTCTGACACCAAATTTCCCTCCTAGAATAAATTTACATCGTCTTGTTTAAAACAATGCTATTGTGCAACAAAGTACATGGAGTCTGAGAAAGATGAATCATGAGGAATGCTTTGCAGGCAACTCTCGAACTCAGAAACAAGTTGAGGATAAGTCAGAGACCCTGTATTGCCCCAGCTGGTGCTTTCTGTAGTACTAGCTCCGGCACTGCTACTGTTTACCATGTCCATTCCAGGAAAGCTCTCCAACCCTTCTAATTGTAGATTGCAATAGGCCAATTCCTGATCTAACTCAACTGGAAAGCTGCTAAGTCCCCCGATTATACTCGAACCTGCTCCGTTGGAAGTGTAGTTGGTGTTGTGCACTTGGGAACAAGTACTGTCTATGGAATTCAGTGAAGAAGTAGAAGATAGCATGTCAATGGAGTTCGCATAGAGCTGATGATCTTGAGTACTGCATGAACCGTCAAGTGTATAATTAGTGGAGTTGGTGTTTGACTTTTCGAGGTTTTCAGAAAATCTTCCCCCTAGCTTGATCAGCAAGTTCCGAATCGACTCTTGATCCGTGAGAGAAGGTTCCTGGAAGGCGTTTATCTCCGGCATGACAACAGCCAGCTCAGGCCAGTAAGGAGTTTGTTGATTTAACACACCAGGAGCAGCAAAATTGCCGTTTTCTCTCTTCATCTCCTGCTTGATCGTAGCCCTTCGTTCTTGTTGCTCCTTTCGCTGTTTCCCCAGAAGCTTTTTCTTCAGCCTTGTGTTCCAGTAGTTCTTAATATCGTTATCAGTTCTCCCAGGCAATTGAGCAGCAATTATGGACCACCTATCGAACATGTTCAATCATTGCAGTTCAGCCTCCGAACTACTCTTAAACTCGAATCCCATAAGGCTAATGATTAAAGAATGTTAAGAAAGTGTCAGGTAAGTAACTTACCTGCTTCCAATACTTATGTAGAGACTGCAGATGATGTTGTCCTCTTCCTCCGAGAAGCCTCCATGTTTAATGTTTGGTCGGAGATAGTTCAACCATCTAAGTCGACAACTCTTTCCACATCTCCTGAGACCTATATATTACATTTTCCCAATGAGGACATAAGCTTTTTTGCTAAAAGGTAAGACAAGAAAAAGAAGGTTAACTAGTACTTACCTATCTTCTGCGGCAAGGCTATCCAGTTCCCTCCGGTGCCATTCTGTTCAATATAGGCCTTGAGTTTAGCATCTTCTTCAGGCGACCATGGACCTTTCTTCACGTTGGCTTTATCACAACAAGGTGCTCTCCCCATGTTTATGCCTAGCTTTTGTTGTTCGTGTGTTTTAAAAAAAGAAAAGTTAAAGCTAACAACTAATAATCTTAGCTTTTCCTTCTTTATCTCTTGACAATAACGAGACTGGCAATGTTATATATAAGAGGATAAGAGAGAAAAAGAGAGAGAGAGATAAACAATAGTAGCCGGAGAAGGAGAGACAGGAAGATTTCAAAAAGGAGTTAGAAAAATAATTAAAGGAAAGAAGGAACAAACTTTACGAATAGAATAAAGAATAAAATGGAAATGCCAGAACACTAGAGCAAGGTTTTTCCTATTTGTCCTTCTCAATTCAGAATCTGTAACAGATAACCCCTCTTATATTAAACCCGCCTCACACACAATCAGAGACTTGGTTCACATGACCGTGCAATTTATAGACCAGACCAGGCTAACTTGGTCAGGGTGTGAACACTTGATGAGATCATCATTGGTTGAATGGTTCCTGATCATAGAAATCTTCATGCATTTATAGTTGCATTCGTACTCTCCTGGAAGCAATAAATGTGTTCTCTCTTGTGTGATTCTTTTCTTACATCTTGAATAGAACGTTAGCTTTTCTCCTCGTACACATGTTTCCTGGTTTAACTAACTGTTAGAGTTTAATGTTTCTTTGCCCTATTTTACTTAGAAGTAATTAAAAGTTGAAAGTATTAAGAAATTTTATACTTTTGTGGGGAAACCACATTATAACTTTAATCTCATACTAATTTTGATTTCTCATGTTTAGTACAATTATATTTGAAGTTTTATAGATTGAAGTGTTTTCATAACTTATTAACAAATGTCATATTCTAGTTTTATTTCTAACATAGGTATATCTTTAAGCTCAAAGAAATATAATCTATGTTTAATTGGATATAAACTTGAAGTCTTGAGTAAAATTTTAGCTACAAGATGTGTATCATGGTTAGTGGATTGAGTATTTTTTTAATTTTTAATAATTTATAAATTTTTGCAACTATGTATTAGTATTATAATATAAAGTCTAGATAATTTTAATAGGATGATATGTTTAAAATGAAATAAATTGTAGATAATTAAATCCATCTTGTTATTCATCAACGAAAGATCTTAAGAGTTGAGAAGACTTTTGTCATAGATAAGAGTACCAACTACTCAATACACAATGCTCTTCATTTTGTATGTGAAAGGCCATGATATTCGCAACTTGAACTAATTTTAATCGTATGAGATTTATTTTATGATTCAAATTTTATATAAAAATTTGTATTGAAATATTTTATTAAAAAGATATATTTATAATTACATCTTCAAGATTTAAATTTATCTTAAAACGCGTCTTGAAGTAATTTGAAATTTTTTTAATTAGAATGAGTTAACACGTTTTGAAATAGTTAAAAAAAGTTTTATTATGAATGAGTTACTAATAGCTAATGAAAAAGACAATTAGTTGATGCAAATTAGAGCAAAAATCTAAGACCATCTAGAAGGAAAGTAACAACAGTTTGTGAATGTGTAAGTTATGGTTGGTGACCAAATGGACAAACTAAAAGGAAGAAAAATTGCCACATAAGTCAACAAATTTACCCTCAAAATGGGGTGCATTTATCAATTAGAATTAATATGCACTAATCTATGTAATTGATTAGAATAATTAGAGGCAAGAGATCAGATCATCTTTTCCGATTAACCAATTCTTACCTTGTTTCAATAAATCTTATCCACACATAAAATTAAATAACATAGGGTTGAAACATCCTAATGGAAACATAGCGCTCCAACCTAGAGACAATATCATACCCCAAGTTTCAATCAATTAGGGACATGGCATTATGATTAGGCAAATGTTCAGTAGGAAGTCCACTGTCAACCACAAATAAGACCTTGTACCTTGTCTGTTAGTGCTTTTTGCATATTATAAACGTATAATTTATTATTATTCTAAATTAATTTGAAGTAAAGCTGTGTATTAATATATTTTTTTTAAATTTTACGCGTTAATGAAATTTCTGTCGGATGTTAATTGGTAAACCCAATATCTTTCACTTGGTAACTAAATTATATATATAAAAAGAAAATTTACCTATTGGACCACCCTCGAAACAGCTAATTAGTATTTAATCACATTAGAAAGTGCAATCAGATGATTTGACTGGAGCTAAATGAGTAAATGTCAATGGCGGTATTTTTATTACGCTGAGTGGTGGATGATTGTGATTTGCCCTTTTCTTTAATGTGGTCCTCCTCATATTTGTTTGAAAAAGTATAATATTTTTATTTTTTAGAAGATTAAATTAGTGGAAAATGAAGGTGACTGAACTGTTCTCAGTAAAGAATGGAGGGGTTTCTCTCAAAATCACGTTTTAGAAGATTCTACTGAAACTGTTGTAGGATTAGACTTTAGGGTTTCTTCTTTTTTTATTTCTCTCTTTATAAATTTTTTTATAAATTTATAAAATTATAATAATTTTCTGGTTTAATTAAAAATTATTTTGTATACAAAGTGAAATAGACTTGAAATGTCGCAAGTTCATATTAAAGTTAACACTAAAGAAATTAGGGCAAAAGGAGTTCACACAACAACGTTTTCAACACGCAAAAGAAGGAAATAGTCTTCTTGGTAGGCCAACCTCTAAATTCAATTGGTCAATCCATCTCTTTCACTTTTAATTCAATTATTAAAAAAATAAAAAAAAGAGGAGGGGGAAGAAGAAAGGGAAAAAGCTTCCATCAAGGTAAAGACTTAGTTTTCCATTGTTCTTTATTTGCATCTTCTTTTACGTTTGTTTGAACGAGTCATTACAGCTCAAGCCTCCATTGTTCTCGAGGCATTTCTCTAAGAGATAAGAGATACCATTCTCGAGGCAGTTTCCTTGCTAACTTCATCCTGTGTAAGTCTGACGTAAGAATCCATTGCTTTCTGATACGAGGGTGACAATTTTAAATTCCCACTTTTTAAAAAAATTATAAATTAAATTTAAATAAAATTAAAGATTAAAACAGACTACATTATTTATAAAAAAATTAAAATTTTAATAAAACTAACTAGTTTACTATAATTTATGAAAATTATTTATTTTACAAAAATTAGTTTGTTAATTTATAAGTTGATTAATTTAAACCGAACTAAAAATTTGTTTCATACAAAATTTTAAAAATTAGATCGGTTCATTTTTTAATTATTAATTTTTATTCATTAATTAAAGATGTAAAAGGTTTTTTTTATATAAAATAATATGACAGAATAGAGAAAAGTATATTTTATGAGTTTATATTTTAAAATTTTGCAAAAATAAAATAACCATCTTTTTTTATCTTTTATAAAAATTGTTGAAATATAAAAAACGAGAGTTTATCCTACATTAGAGAAAGAGAGGAAAAAAGATTAATATATAAGCTCAGTGAGCTACTCTATTTATCACCGATTAGTTTTAGCATAGAATCTCACTTAAATTTATATGTGGTCTAACTTTTTTTAAATAAAATCACAGGTTAATTATAAATTCTAACAAAGATATTATTTTAATAAAAAATTATTTTGTTAATTATTTCAAGACTAAATAAGTTGTGAATATTGAGAAAGAGACTTATAATTAATATAATCCGCCTTCCCTTCGATGGTTGCTTGACTTGAAAAAGGTTTGAAGGGGCCGGGACGGTAGACTCCAGTCTTTCTCGGCTGATCAGTATCACCCTGAAATTTCGTCGGGTTCCTTTCTTTTACTATCACAAATAATTGTCTTTTAAAGACTTTTTGAAAGCTAATGTAATGACTCATAAATAATATCCTCTTGTCCATTTTCTAGAGCACAAAAACGACAAATGCCTGAAGGTGAAAGATATAAATCTAAATTACAAAATATATAATTATAATTATTTAAATTACTTATAAATATTAATAATATTACAATTTTAAAGAAATAATATTTATTTTTGTCAAATTATTTTTAAAAGTACATAAAATTTCTCCCATAAATAATAATCAATCACACAATAATTTAAAATAATTATAATAAAATATTAATTTGAGTTAAATTTAATTAATTATCATCAAATTTAAAAGTTAAATTGAATCTTCACATAAATAATATGTGATTAATTCAAATTTGATATTAAGCTTAGCAATTAGGCTCGGACCTGACCTGGCATGGTCGAAGTCAACTCGCCAGGTTAAGATTAGCCGAGCGTTGAGCAATTGAAAAATGATGTCGTTTTAATTTTTTTTTAAAAAAAATAAGCTATCCATACCTATCTAATGTCTCATATTAAATGTAATTTATCGTTATTTTTATGATAAGAAAATAGATTTTCTTGAAAAGCTTAAACTTAAAAGAAATGAATTTTGATAATTTTATGATTTGTATAAATTACGGGAAGGTACGTGTCTTTTATGTTTGATCCCTTTCATGTGATCTGCTGCCCACTCGTGTCTCACGAAGTGGATCTCTATCAATCTCTTGAATCTACCGCGTCAGAGATATAAGATAATGACGTGATTGATTTATAATCTTTTAATGCCAAGTGAAATACGTGAAAATAATTATCAATCATACATTGAATAAGGCAACTGATGGCTTGTCGTGATGTGATTATGCGAAGACCCCTTATTTCCACTTTTGTGTTTTGTTTGTATTGATTCGTTTATATTTGGGGGATTCAAGGTCCTATTGGTATGAGCATTAACTTAAGTTACTGAATAAAATCTCAACTAGTTTTAATCATCAAATTTTTAAACTATTTTATTTTTTTATTTAATTTATTTTAATAACAATTAATTAGTTAATTTTATAAATTAATAAATTTTTACAAATTAATTAATTTTAATTATGCTTTAAATTCTTATCTGCTTTAATTTAATGGGTTCGATGAACATAACTTCTCTGCTTGCTCATCTCAAGCATGTCATCACTGGTCACCAAAAGAACCAACCCATATTGACTCACACAAAGCAACTCCTTGTTAAGAAGGAAACTCACTGAATCACTTTCTGTAGCTCAACCCTTTGATCCCTCCATAAAAAGCAAACGCCTTTGAATTCCTTTCTGCATTATTGAGTATTGACATTTCAAAGTTCAAAGCTTTTCAGCTAGAAAGAAGAAAATGGAAGGTACAAAATGTCAAAAGAGAGATAGATAAAGACAAAATTCTGGATGAACCCCCAGTTGAGTCTACATGTTCAAACGGGCATTACTTTTAATCTTCCAGATATTCAAGGAACAAAGCGTAAGCTTTTTCTTGTGACCCTTGAAAGGGATACTAATATTATATATAAAGGAAAAGAAGGATCAAGAAGGTGACATGAAATTGTATCTTCCATATGTGCATGCTTTGATAATGTAACACTTTTACCTGTTCATGGCGGTGAAAGACTTTCTTTGTACCGATAATCGCAATAATAATCACACGCACAATCACAAAAATATTAAAAATAAAGAAAACGACACAGATTTAACAAAGTTCAGTTAATAATGCCTACGTTTTCGGGCAAGAGCAGAGAGAAAATTTTTAGTATAATGAAAAACGATACAAATAGATCCCTTCTACAACTAGGTTTTTATTTTCTTATCGAAATAGATCCATACTAGCCCAAGCCCTTCGCTTCCAACACTAATTTCTATTTTTCACAAACTCAGGTAACACCGTGAGCTTATCGAATCAGGTCGCCATTCAGATTCACCAAAATTCAAGACAAAATAAAAACAAATCTTCCCCTTGACTTGAATTCTCTTCTTCAAAAAGAAAATCATCACTTTGTCTTGTACATAGCCCTCGCAAGGGCACTACTCAGTACTGCACACACCAATCAAGTCTAGGCAATGCTTAAACTTGTAAACTAGGACTGCCTTAGTCATCATATCAGCTGGATTATCATGTGTAGACACTTTTTCACATCAACTATACCCTGTGATACAATATCCCGAATGAAATGATGCCTAACATCAATATGATTTGTACGCTCATGGTACATCTGGTTTTTGGTAAGATGAATGATACTCTGACTATCACAAAACATTAAAGTCTTATCCTGAACCAAACTAAGATCATTTACTAGACCCTATAATCAAATAGCTTCCTTCACTGTTCTGTAACAGCCAAATATTTAGCCTCTGTGATAGACAATGCAATAATAGTTTGCAAAGTCGCCTTCCAGGTAATGACACTTCCAGAAAGAGTGAAAACATAATCTGTCAGCGATCACCTCTTATCTATGTCCCTTGTATGGTCTGAATCAATATAACCAACAACTGAACTGCACAACTTGGCCTTGTCAAAAATCAAATCAATATTTACAATACCCTTTAGATAATTTAGAATCTATTTCACAACCTGCTAATGTTCAGTTTCAGGAAATGCCATGTATCTACTCACAACACTAACCGCATTTGAAATATCAGGACCAATGCAAACTATAGCATACATAATACTACCCACAACACTCGAATATGGAATACTCGACATCTGCTCCATCTCCTTATCTGTCTTCGGTGAGAAGTCTGCAGACAATTTGAAATGAGAAGCAAGCGGGACAGATACAGGCTTAGCACCTGTCATATGAAACCTCTGAAGGACTTTTTCAATATAGAACCGTTAAGATAACATAAGTTTCCTAACACTTCTATCCCATTTTATTTCCATCCTTAAAATCTTCTTTGTTGCACCTAAATCCTTCTTATCAAACTCTTCACCTAATTGCTTTTTCAACAAAACAATCTATGACATGCTTTTAGCATCAATAAATATGCCATCCACATACAACAGCAAATACACAAAAGAATCATCTGCAAGCTTCTTATGATACACATAACTATCATATGCACTTCGTGTAAAGCCATTATGAATCGTTAAACTATCAAACCTCTTATATATACCACTGCTTAGGGGACTGTTTCAGACCATAAAAGGATTTCTAAAGCAAACAAACATGATTTTCTATACCTGGAGCAACAAAACCTTCAGGCTGACTTATATAAATCTGCTCCTCTAACTCACCATGTAGGAATGTAGTTTTCACATCTAACTGCTTAAGCTATAAGTCGTGAAGAGCCACCATAGCTAATAAGACCCTAATAGAAATGTGTTTCACGATTGGAGAGAACACTTCATTATAATCTATCCCCTCCCTCTGAGTAAAACCTTAGCCACTAATATTGCCTTGTATCTAGGTGCTTCAACCCCCGGATTGCTCTCTTTCCTTTTGAAAACCCATTTGCAGCCTACTACCTTCTGTCCCTTTGGCAATGAAACAAGCTTTCAAGGCTGATTCTTGCGAAGAGACTCAATTTCTTCATCCATAGCACTAATCCATTGATCTGCATCTGAAATTGAAATAGTTTCTTTATAGCTATTAGATTCCTGCACATCAACTATCTCTGCAACTAACAAAGCAAAAACCACAAGATTTTCATATTCAACAAGATTTCCATCAGCTACATTTGCATATCTCTGTGGTGCTCTAATCTGTCTCCCCTCTCTGTCTGTTGCAATGCTATATGGTTGATGTTGCTCAGGTGCATTAGGAACTTGAAGATCTTGCACCTCCTTCACTATTAAATTACTAGACTGAGCTAGTGGAGTTTCAACCTCAAGCTCCATTCGATCTTTAACACGTGATTTGATCCTGTTATTGTCTTCTCATTTTGAATATCCAATGAGACAGACTCATTGAAAGTCACATCCCTGCTAATAATAAAACCTGGAAAATTCTGATCTGTGCACCACAACCTGTAACCTTTCACTCCAGATGCATATCCTAGAAATATGCATTTCTTTTCCCTCGAATCAAGCTTACCATCTCTCGCATGAACATATGCAGGACAACTAAATACTCTCAAATTAGAGTAATCAGCAAGTGAACCGTACCATACCTCAAAAGGAGTTTTGAACTCAATAGTTGTAGATGGAGATCTGTTGACCAAATAGCAAGTTATATTGATTGCTTGAGCCCAAAAACCTTTGCTCACACCTGAATGTGGAGCATGCTTTGTGCTCGATCACAAAGCGTTCTGTTCATCCATTCTACAACACCATTCTGTTGTGGTGTGCCTACATAAGTGCGGTGTCTCACTATGCCATCCTTGCTGCAGAAGTCATTGAACTCGAAATTACAAAATTCCAACCCATTTTCAGTCCGAAGACGCTTCACTTTTCTTTGTGTCTGCCTTTCAACCATCGTCTTCCACTTAATAAATGTTAGAAATGCCTCATCTTTGCTTTTCAGGAAATACAACCACACCGATATAGAGTAATCATCAATCAAAGTCATAAAGTACCTAGCACTACTCCTTGAAGGAATTCTGTTCGGACCCACAAATCTGAATGTATGTAATCCAGCTTATCCTTGGTCTTATGCATTGCCTTCATGTTGAACTTCACCCTAGTTTGTTTGCCAAACATACAATGCTCACAGAAGTCTAAGACTTCATTGTTGTACTCGTCTAACTAATTTTGCTTGCTCAAAACAAATAATCCCTCGTCACTCATGTGACCAAGAAGTAAATGTCACAGTTAAGATTGATTCTAATCACTGCTTCCTGAAGCTATAGCAGCTTTCTCTTCAACCACACTGCCCTAAAGCAAATACAGTCTGGATTCTAGCTTACCCTTCAAGAGTACCATAGAGCCTTTGCACACTTTAAGAGTTCCATTTTCTGAATGCAACTTGAACCCTTTATCTTCCAGAGTCGAAAGAGAAATCATATTTCTCTTCATCTAAGGAACATGCCAAAACTCAATGCTTCTAAAAACACCATCAAACATTTTTAATCTGATGTTGACAATCCTCTCTACTGGTAATGGATTATTATTAACCAAATAGATAGTCCCACTCATTTGTTTGTATGTAGCAAACCACTGCTTGTGAGGACACATATGGAAAGTTGCATCAAAATCAAGAACCTTGGAATTTTGCCTATAACTTGAACTCACAGATAACACCTCTCTCGTACTGTCACTGTCATCAGAACCACGAGTATTAACAATATTAGCAGAATTGTCCTCCTTCTTCCTCCCCTTCTTCTCTTTCAACTTAGGGCAGTCTCTCCTAAAGTGATCCTGCTTTCCGCACTCGAAATAGTTTAGCTTCTTTGCTTTAGAATTTGATCTAGCCTTAGACTTCTTCCTAAAAGAATCTTTCGTATATGTTTTTCCCTACTCACCAAACTCTCAGCTTTGGTTCCATTTTTTTGAAAGCTCCTTTTCAACTCTTTAAACTTCAGAGCATTACTGATATCGTCTAGTGAAATACTATCTTTCCCATATAACAGTATGCCAACAAATGTCTCATAGGATGGTGGTAATGAGCATAACACAATCAAGGCTTGATCCTCATTATCAATTACGATATCTATATTCTTAAGGTCCATGATTATCGAATTGAACTCATCAAGATGAGATTTAATGGGTGTGCCTTCATTCATTCGAAGATTATACAACCTCTTTTTTAGGTAGAGGCAGTTTGTCAGTGATTTTGCAAAATGCAGCTCCTCCATCTTCTTCCACGCCTTCCCTGCAGAATCTTCAACAACGATCTCACGAAGATCGCTATCAGTAACACTCATGAAAATCACACTTAATTCCCTCTCCTTCAAATCTGACTTATCTGATTCCCTCATACCTTCAGGAAAATCCTCATCAATCACCTTCCATAATCCGTATAAAACCATCCATAATCCTTATAAAACTAGGGACGATCTCATCCTAATCTTCCAAAGATTGAAACTAGATCTCCCATCAAACTTCTCTACTTCGTACTTCACAGAAGATGAAGATGCCATCTTAAACTTAGATTATGCGCAGAGAACCCTAAGCTCTAATATCAATTGTACTGATGAATCGCAATAATAATCATGCGCATAATCACAAAAACACCGAAAATAAAGAAAACGACACAAAGATTTAACAAGGTTTGGCTAATAATGCCTACGTCCTCGGGCAAGAGCAGAGAAAGATTCTTCACTATGAAGAAAAACGATACAGATAGATCGATTTTACAACCAGGTTTTTATTTTCTTATCGAAACAGATCCATACCAGCCCAAGCCCTTCGCTTCTAACACTAATTTTCGTTTTTGTCAATTCAAGTCGCACTGCGAGTTTAATAGATCAGGTCGCCATTCGAATCTATCAAATTTAAAGACAAAATAACAACATTCTTGAAGTTGTAGTTGTAAGGATTTTTTAATTAAACATGTGGGCTTATATGTATATAATTGTATGTAAAGGTTATTATATAAAGTTAAACCCAATTAATTAAAGTGGTCTGTTGAGCCCAATTAATTAAAGTGGTCTAATATGTTTATGATATTTTGGACTTCATACATCTATTTTAAGTGTGGGCTTTACATGTTTAGAGATCGGATTTATAATTTCTAGTTTTATGATGGGCCAAACTAAAAAATAGAGAAATTAGATTAGGATTTTACCCAAATATAAATGGTTATAGTCTCCAAATTGAACGTACGCATAATTCTCTGCTGACATCCCATCGTCAGATAGAAAACAAAGAGTTAGGGAAAACTCTGAAAAAGGCTACGTGGAAGACAAATCACAAGGCTCTAATGCAAATTTCACAATGGATTTAGGTATGCTTCTACTTGTATTTGATTCTTGATGATTTGATATGAACGAATCCTACTTTTTAAAGGGATTAAAACCCAATAAGTGGTTTCAAAACAATTCATATTAGATCATTAAGCATTTTTTTAATGACAAAATTGCTGTAGTGACCCCTATGTTATACGAAAGTAGCTAATTAAACCCTGAGATATAAAATATTACTCTATTAACCTTATGTTTTCAATTTTACTGGAGAAAAAACCCTTAGCCGTGTGTTGTTCCTCCACGCGCGCTGACTGCGAATTTTATAGCCTATTTGCCTGTGAAATGACCATAATA
>JANTPM010000246.1:4378363-4391565 GCA_025434745.1 Erythroxylum divaricatum | reverse complement strand
CCATGAACTTAAGCCAAACCCCAACCCCACCCCCCCCTTTTATTTTGTTTTAGCTTTAAACTCATAAACTCTTTACCATTAAAATTTCTCATGGGAACGATACGCAATTTTCACTACTACATTAATTTGTATTGATGGAAATTGGTTTCTTTTTAAATTTGGTTGTAGGTGGCAGCAGTATCAAATTTTGACGCCGTTGTCGGAGATTTTTTCAACAATATATGTATGTTACACGAGTAGACCAAATGACACAATTGTTATTTGATTCAGAGATCAAGAAGACAACCACAAGACTACGAAAACAGACAAAACAGCAGCAACAAACGTAGAAAATAGAACGGATGGCAGCAAATTGAACCCTTCGCGAACTAGCCACGCCCATGGATGCTCAACAGCCCTACTGCATCAACTTTTTGAATTTAAGTGATAACAATACTTTTGAATTAAAATCTAGGCTAATTCATTTATTACCCATTTTCAAGGGCTTACCGAAAGAAGATTCGTACAAACACTTAAAGGAATTTGACGTGGTTTGCATGGGAATGAAGCCGATGAATGTGACAGAAGAGCATATTAAGCTAAGAGTCTTTCTATTTTCCCTCAAGGATGATGCTCAAGATTGGTTGTACTATTCATCCAGAGAAAACATGCAAACATGGGCTGCAATGAAGAGACTTTTCTTTCATAAATATTTTCCAGCATCAAGAGTGGCCAATATTCGAAAGAATATTTGCAAAATTCAACAACATATTGGAGAAACACTCTACAAGTATTGGGAAAGATTAAAAAAACTTTGCGTTAGTTATCCACATCACCAAATAATCGACTAGCTATTGATTCAATATTTCTACAAAGGTCTTTTGTTTTTTATAGGAGTATAATTGACGCTACAAGCGGTGGCAACTTAGTTGACAAAATACCGATAGCCGCAACGGACTTAATTGCGAACATGGCTTTCAACACTCAACAATTCGGAATACGTACTAAGCATGGAACAAAAATCATGAATGAAGTGAATGTGACCACTTTGGAGAAAAGATTGGATGATCTTACTTCTTTGGTGCGACCTTACTTCTGCAAATGTCGATTTAGAATAAAATGATGATATGTTCAACTCCAATTTCGATGATAAGTGAAAGTAGTCCAATTTAGCACTTATACATCTTCAATGTGCCTAATGATATGAAAGTTACCATTAATAAAATTTCAGAAATCTATTGTGTGGTTTGTATCACATGTAAAATTTAGAATTTAAAGTAGAATAGACATGATTATGTTCTTGATGTATATAAATATAGTATTATCTATATTGGGCTATATTACTATTAATGGAAATGAATAAAAGTAAAATACTCTTGAAGACCTTTTATCAAATAGTTACGAAACTTTGATGAGGGAAGCATTAAAGATCGTTCGGAAGATGTAACCTATATATAAATAACAAAGACAGAAGGTAAATCATCTTCGAAACACAACCATAAACACAACCCATACATCAAATTCATAATTAAGAACTCACAATAAATACCTAAAGGTATAAGTTAAACTTAGCACAACTTCGTTAATGAAAATAGAACAAAAGAACAATACTGTATAAGTTAAACTTAACACAACTTCGTTAATGAAAATAGAACAAAAGAACAATACTGATTCAGTTAATGATGGTTCTTCGACGGTGATAACCATAATATATAACCCAAATAGAAGAGAGGATTTTGAGAAATGTTGATGGTTTGAACAAGAATGGAGCTGCCTTTTTATTGTGGTTGTCATTGAAAACCTAATACAAAATGACATTTACGGCATGAACGAGAATGGAGTAGCCTTTTATTGTGGTTGTCATTGAAAACCTAATACAAAATGAGAATGGAGTAGCCTTTTATTATGGCTGTCATTGAAAAATTGATACAAAATGACATTGTTTTTTTAGGTAAATGATGTCGTTTCTTGTTTATTGTAGTTGTTTGGAAGTACTATTAATTAATTTGCTACAATATATTATATTTGGTCGACAAATGTTAGATACAGAGACTAATACATGGTTGGTCGCGAAAATGATTTTCTACGACTAAACTTACTTTATCGCAAAAACCATTGGGTGTTAATCAATTAAGAAAATTAAGAATGCAAACAAAATGTTTGAGTTTTGGTAACGTAGAGTATAATTCAGTAGCGAATTGGAGTGATAGGCGATGATAGTTTTGACCGTCGGAAAAAGGTAAAAGGTTTACTATTGATGATAACTTATCAATTTGGTAACAAAATATTGTACAATTTGTGATGCTATTTTATTTTCACAGCAAAAGTTTACATTTGGCGACGAAATGTAGATTCGTTGTCAAACGTATCGAATGAGAAAAATTCCACAAACGATGTCGTCCTACTGTTTGTTTAAACACAGATGCTTGCTCCCTCTCTTTTTCCTCCCCGAAGACCAGTGCTTCCTTCTCTCCTTCGTTTTGTTCAAAATCGACGTCTTCTCCATGCCCCATCTTCTCCTTTATCTTGGACAACAACAAAGAATCTTCTCTGTGCGCTTGCTCTCTTCATTTGGTGAGTACTATTGATTAGATTTTTGGGCATGTCATTGAAGTCGATATTGGTCCGATAGTTTTATGTTATGTTTTGAGTTTGTTGTCGACTTGTTTGCATTTATTGGTGATGATAATGGTTGAGTGGAGCAGAAGTTCTGTTATTGTTGTTGAAGGAAGGGAAAACAAACCATTTTTTGTTTTTTTTAGTTGAAAATTACTTGCCCATAAGGTATTTGACAAAAGTCCTCATAGTGTTTTAAGTTTGTGATGTTGGAGAACCAAGGTTCAGTTATGTTACAAATTAAATTATAATCTTATATTTTCTGTTATGTTAAAAACCAAGTTTGAAACCTAGGTAATGGAAAAGGCAAAAGAGATAGGAGGGACACAATCACACATGGTGAAGACACCCAAACATTAAACAAAAACTTTGAATTTAAAGGTTGAAAAGTGTCGGTCAATTTATAGCAACATATTCTTGGGTTTGGAAAGTGAAGTGCGGTAAAGGAAAGTATCAATACTCAATAGTGATTTGCTTGATTGATTGGTTCTTGATTTATGGTTTAATAGGATTAGAAAGGTAAGTTTATGCATCTATTGAACGTTCTTCTTTTATTAAAATATTTATTCATATATTTATAATTAGAAAGAAAAATGAGTACATCATTGAATAAAAATTGCTTGTATTAAAAAATTTGATTCATGTTTTCAATAGTTAAATAATTACTTATTCGTATATTGTATACTTTAGGTTAAATGATTGTTTCGTATATGACAAATCTCTTCACTTTTAAAATACTCTATCAAATTCTTCAACATCTTTTTTATGATTTAATTATGCTTTTATAGTACTATAAAGAAGAAATTTTGTATTTAGTTGGTGATTATGTATAGGGTTTTTTTTGCAGATGTTGTCTTCCTCTATTTGATTGGAGCCAAAACTGAAAATTTTATGTAGCATCTTTAGGTATATTCGACAAAAGCCCTCTTTTTGTATTTTGTTGGCAATTGAGTAGGACTAGTTGAATATACCTAAAAACTAGTCATTATAATGATTGAGGCTTATGGAACTAGCAACTATTTAAAGTGGATGTAGGATTAATTGTTCAAGTTTCTCCTTCTTAGTGGTTTGTAGTTGTCCGTCGATTTACGTAACTCGTCCAACCTAGTTACAAAATCATTTGGACAAAAAATTGCAACTGTTGCTAATGTAAATTTGTAGTAACCATTATTGTTAATGCGAATTAGTAGTAATCACCTTAGGTCTTGGGTATGGCCCTAAGCTTGCTGCTACATCTTCATCACGACCAACATATGTCATGACGCTTCAAGAGGAGAACCAGTCACTGGAGA
The DNA here is from genome assembly GCA_025434745.1 of Erythroxylum divaricatum. Lineage (NCBI taxonomy): Eukaryota > Viridiplantae > Streptophyta > Magnoliopsida > Malpighiales > Erythroxylaceae > Erythroxylum > Erythroxylum divaricatum. The sequence goes on along the minus strand of JANTPM010000246.1, from coordinate 4,387,678 downwards.
CTAAGTTACAGTGTACAGAAGAGAAGTTAAATCGTAATATAAAAAAAGTCAACAAGCTTAAAAAGATGGTCAAACAATTATTTAGCCCAAACTATGTTAGTAGTAGTGACGATGAGGAGCTTTAGTTTGTTTATAAATTTTGTACAAATTCTGTAATTAACTCGAAATTATTTTTTTATAAAATGCATTCCATTTTTAATGTTTTTTATTTCTTTTTATTATTATTTAAAAAAATTGTCACCAACATTAATTATAAATTGTAACAATTTTATATTTCAAATTTTCTTAAAATTTGTAATAAAATTAACATTTAAAAATAAATGTTTGTCACAAAAAAGTATTAGCTACTAAAACAAATTCATCACAAAACGTTATTCCTTACGTTTTGAAGAATATCTCTAAAAATATTTACCTACAACAAACAATTAGTAGCTAAAGTTATTTTGCTACAAAAACAAAATCGTAGGTAAAAATAATTACGTATGACTACGGTTTCATAGGTAAAAACTTTTCTCTACGAAACATATATGTCGCAAATTCTTATGTATGACGTTTTTAATTCTCGTTGGTTATATGTTATATTAACGAATGTATTATATATTCAAAACCTTTCTGCAACGATTTCACGAAGACGTCATAGATATTGTTTTGCTACCCGGATTTGACAACCATCAGGGTGACGATTGTTTTTCGATGCAAATTATTATTTGACACGATTTCTTAATATTTCGCTGCGATTGAATTCGTCACTAATAAGCTTATTTGTTGTAGTGATAACAAAAAATTCAAATTTGATTAACTATTTCTATTATCAAATAAAGCACTATCATGGAAGAGCCTTAAATAATCCATCATTGCTTCATTCAGCGTAAAACTAAAGTTTATAGCATGTTTGAAAGCCACAATTCATACAATATAGTTGTAAAATTTTATTTCGGGACCTAAGGTTGTCAACCCTATTACCAAGCTATTAAAATTTTATTGTGATAAATTAATTTTTCATTCAAGAATGACAAATATTCAAAAAGTTTCAAACATATAGAATTATTTTTAATGAGCGCATTAAAAAGTATTAAAAGAGAGAGAACAATCTATTTGAAATGTTTGTTATATATCGACTTCATCAAATGCTTTACGTATGCGTTGCATGTTATATATTATACAAAGATTCCGCAATTACTGCTTCGCTCATATAAAACTAATTCTTACACACCTCACATAGCAGCGGTGGTTTATGAATTATGATCACGAGCTTAGAAAGTGAAATGAGCAGAAATGTGAACATAGAGCAAAAGTTGAACATAGTGTTTAAGCTATGTCCCCTTTGAAACAGACAAATTGAATAAAGAACATTCAAGCAAGCATGATTTAAGGGAATAATGTTATCGATCTTCCAGGAATATATTGAGCATTAACGAGTGAACAAAATGGTGTTCTTGTTATTCCTCCTCAGACCTCTCATCAACCTACCTTTATGGTAGGATTTTGAGTATCTATTCCACTACTTGAGGAGGATAGAATAAGAACATCGATCTCGACAACCATATGCTCTGAATTATTATTCAGAAAATGGTGCATGATTGCAGTTGACCGTTCTTGTGCTTACGTGCTGATAAAATTAAGATACTGCACATGTTCACATCTTTGGACATAATCCTTCAACCTTCTTTCCTGCCTTGTGGCTTCCGGAATTATGATAGTGAATAAGAAATGATATGATGTTAACGGCTCATACGACGCCCGCTTGTGCTTTGAAAACTTTTGAGCTGGTCAATAATTCATGATTTCCTTGTAGATCTCCTCGTTAATAATTTAGCATATGTCCTTGTTCTTTGATTGCCACCCTCTTAATTATTTTGTTTTGTTTTTCAACTTTAAGATAACCTTGGAATTTCTTATCACGAATATTTTATCATTACTTTAATACGAACTATTGTTGTAGTTGAACAAAATTGAAGGAGAATTATGCTTGTTCTTCCTTTTTCAATAATGAGGTATCGTGAAACAAGAAATAATTAGGGTTGGGCTTCAAAGAGAAAACAGCTCAGTCAGGGAGAGGATATCAACTTAGTATTATCAACATGCAGCAGCCAGATCTGACCAAATCAATACAAGTGAAATTGTGGATGTTTTCGGACAAAGTCATTTGTCTGGAGAAACTGTAAAGTCTCTCTCAAATTTAGTTGGACGAGAGCAATGCTAGATTACTCGTGTGTTGACCGTTGAAATTAAATGAATTTGGTTCAAAGCTTACTGGGTCATTTATGGTGATTGCTCATATTTAGTTTTGAGTTTTGCATTCAATTATTCGTTACCCTCTTTATAAGTCGTAGGATTACGAATAAATTCAGAAATATTGCAAAGTCTTTCTTTGATATTTTAGGAAGTTACTATTTTCGTGACTCAAACAATTTCTTTATAACTGTATCAGTTGATCAAAAGTTCGCTCTCAAAAATAAAAATTGATGTGTTTCCTGGCCTGGGAACTCGGTTATCGCCAGGTAGATTTAGAACTGGATTCTCAAGCCACGGTTAGCCTCATATCAGACTCCACCCAGCACACTTCGTCCCTAAATCCTCTGATTGCTAGCATCAACGAGCTCCTCAATCACAACTGGGTCATCCGTCCCGTCACATCTACCAGGAGGATAATTGGTGTGTCGATTGGCTAGCCAATTTCGCTGTAGGTTGTGACTCAGGGCTTACCACTTTTTTTAACTCCCCCTTCCCCGAGTGTCTCCCCATCCTTCTCAAGGATAGATCTGGGATTAGCTTTCTTAGACTAATTATGTAGTTGTACTGTGTTTTTTCGATTAATAAAAAAAATGATGTGTTTAAATAAACAACTCTAAACTACAAGAAAGAAGGCTTTCCATTCAACTAGTCACAGTCAAAGTTATGTCGGATGATCTAACTTGAAAACCTAGAATTGATGTATCAATAATTCTCCTCTTTGAACGCGTACGTGAACCAGTTTCAGATAGAAATACGTAGAGTAAGGTATGTGAATGTTTCAATTTAACGGAAGTTATAAACACTGATGTAGAAATTACTTGCTCGACAAGAACCATCCCCAAATCACACATTTGAAACCTATCCCTTTCATATTTCATGATATGATCATTATGCAACTGTAAATAATTACGTTGTAAAGCATCAACTTCAAGTGCCAAGTTCCATGATTAGAAAATTAAGTCACTTGGAGAGATTTGTCTTTATAGTTGTTGCGTGCCGTCCACTGCTTACTGTTCATGGCTCCTAGTGCAAAAGAAGCTCAAAAAAGAAAGGGTTCGATTTCATAGAGGGGACAAGAGAATGAAACAAAACTATGCTACGGAAAGACAACGTTTTGATTACATCATTATCCAATTTCATACTATAGATTGCAATATTTTCTGCGCTTCCTTTTTCCTACAGGAACAATTTGGGTGCTCTTCAAGTGTGTAAAGAATTTTACTTAAATGGAGAAGCTACCTCTTATGTAACAGTAGATAATATTTTTATTCATTTCAAAGGTAAGTCTTTTGGTTTTATTTTTACAGTTTAACGTCACTAACCAAGAAAATAATAAGACAAAAAATTGAAATTAAAATGTTTTTATATGATAACATAGCTCACCTAATTCTATCTTAACTATTTGTATCTTCATTTCTTATATTTCACAATGATAATTTATAATCTTTAACATAATTTATAATTTATAATCTTAATTTCATAATTATCACAAGCACTTTATACAAGTATATAAGAGGAATGAACCTGAATAATTAATCATTAAAAAATAACTTCAATTTCTCTAATATTCAAAACTTCTTTAATAAAATGACCTTGTTGAATAAAAAATACGTAACATTAGTGAAACTGGCCTCACACTTTTAATTTACGCCTCACTTTCTAAATCCTTTTAGCTTGAAACATTTTCCACAATTATCTTTCTCATAAATCTTTACCTACTATTATTCTTCATTATAAATATCCACATAAAATGTTTTTCAACACCAAAACAAACCTTATTTTTCTTTGTGCTTTTAATTGTGCATGTTTTCCTTTTTTAACCTCTACTCAACCTGATAAACTATCACCCAAGTATTCTCTATATCTTTCTTGGCTATTTTTCTCAGTACAAAGTTTATTGTTGTTATGATCCCCCTACTTCCAAAATTTATGCTTCTTGACATGTTCGGTTCCTTGAACATGTCTTCCATTGGCCAATCCTCCCGCCATCTATTCTTCTTCTTCTCCACCCTCTCATATTTCTCTACCTTTACCATTACCTCCACCATCTTCCCCTCCATTAACTGCAAACTAGTTAACCTTGTTCTACCAACCAACCTCTCTTCCTACTATTCATCCCATGACCACATATACCCGTGATAACACTTGCACTCCTTGTACTTTTCCTGACTATGTTACTTACTCCACATTTACATAAAACTCTTTTGTTTCCAATCTCACATCCTTTACTCAAGTTAACAAACTTCCCCATTGGCACTAAGTAATGCTTGATAAATTCTACCCTTTTCGTCACAATCAAACATGGACTATTGTTTCTCCTCCTCCAAACACAAACATTGTTAGTTGTAAATGGTTATTTCACATTAAACATTATCCTCATGGCACTATTGACTATTATAAAGCTCACTTTATTGTCAAAAGTTATCATCAAACTCTTGGTGTTGATGACACTGCTATTTTTAGTCTTGTAGTTAAACCTGCCAGGCTGCCACCATTCATATTTTCCTTTCCTTAGTTGTTTTCAATAACTGGACTATTTGCGAACTTGATGTTAATAATGCCTTCCTTTGTGTTTTTCTCTTTGAACGAGTTTATATGTTTCAACCTCGCAGTTTCACATATCCACACCACCACCATCACCTCGATAGGATTTACAAGTCTTATATGGACTAAAACAAGTCCTTGGTGCTTGATTTCACCAATTGAGTTGAAAATTTCTCGCACTCAATTTCTTTTCGTCCAAATCCGACACCTCTCTTTTCATTCATAAAAGCTCATCTTCATTACCTTCCTCTTGGTTTATGAAGATGATATTCTAATCACTAGATCTTCTCCTTCTTTCATTTCCACCATCATTCATAGTCTCAACTCCTTCTTCTCCATCGAAGACTTATGTCTAATACATCATTTTCTGGGAATCAAAATCAAACATGGTTCCAATTGTCTTTTACTTACTCAAACTCAAAGATCTTCTTCTCTGTAGAGCTTTTCACAAAGCCAAACCTACACCTACACCTATCACTCTCACTCTCCCATTTTGCAAAAATTGTGGCACATCTCTTCCTAAGCCTACTAAATATCAAAGTATTGTTAGTGCTCTTCAATATCTTTGCCTGACTGGCCCTGATATTCAGTTTGTTATCAACAAAGTCTCTTAGTTTTTACATTGCCCTACTGACATCCACTGAACTGTGGTCAAATAAATTTTGCAATATCTACATTATGCTTCCTCTCATGGTATTCGTTTCATAAAATCCACTACTCTTTCCTTACAAGCCTATTATGATGTTGGCTGGGCCTAGTGTCTTAATGATTGCCATTTTACTTTTGAATATTGTATCTTTATTAGTATTAGAGTGCCAAGAAACAACCAACGGTTGCAAGATCTAGCACTAGAGTTGAATATCGAAGCATTGCTCTTGCCTCTGTTGAACTTTGTTGAATTTCATCTCTTCTTGGAGAACTTGGCCTATCTCACCTTATGCTGACTCTATTGTGTGATAAGAGCTATCTTTCTTGCTTCAGACTTAGTATCTCATACTCGTATCAAACACATTAAAATTAACATTCACTTTGTTCGATAATTAGTAGCTCGTAAGGCCACTCGCATCAAATATGTTACACCTTTGGATCAAATTGCTAATGTAATGACTAAAGCTTTGTCTTCTTCAATATTTCATTGACTTCAGGACAAGCTTACATTTTAGTTTGATTATGCATTTGAGAGAAATTGATAACATATCTCATCTAATTCTATCTTAACTATTCGTATGTAATTTTATCTTCATTCTTTATATTTCACAAGGATAATTTGTAATCTTTTTGTTATTATTTTAGTTTCATGTTTATCATATTCACTTTATACATACACATAAGATTAATGAACCTAAGCAATTAATCAATGAAAAACAACTTCTATTTCTCAACAATCCAAAACTTCTTCATTATAGAAAAATTTAATCGCTCTACTATTTATCAAATACCTAGTGCATCTATATGTATTTATTCCAAGTTTTGGCAAGTGTCACAATTTTGCATCCCATTAATATTAGGGGCAAAAGTTTAGACAACTTTCACAAGTAAATTTTAGAAATATGTGGATTAATATAATCGCAACATTAATTCCATATGCATGATCATTAATCGAATTGTCTAATGTATGTTTAATAACCATAATGGGATAGTTAATAATTTACTAATTGCATTTGAGACACATGGTAGTACCTTAATAACTATATATTGGCCATTAAATTATAATTCATAATATCCTTGAAATGACACAATTACCCTTTTCTACCCCTTAGGGTAGAACGTGTTATAAGATGTAACATAAGGTGAGATTGTGTATATATGATGTGTTGGGTGTGAAAGATAAGATATTGGATCTTCTATCATTAGCTCTCTATTCCACAAAGTGTTCTTGCTGTTTTGATAGGTTGTGGTAAAAGATGGAAAGAATCCACCAAGACTCTGTATCAAACATTCGAGGTGTGTCTTTCTCATTGTGTTGTTGTGGTCTAAATAAAATGAGATCTTGGTTTATTGATGTTGATGAATATATCGGTGAATATAGCAATTGGTATCAGAGCTTGGTTATTTGATTTTAGGGTTGTTTTTGATATAAACTCATTTTTTTCAAAATGGTTTTTTGACAAAATGAATTCGTAATGATGCATTAAAGGTGGAAAAACCGTTGTTGGTTGTAGTTGTTATCTTTTACCTTTGTTTTGAACAAAGAATCACGATTTTTTGGGTGAGATTTTGAAAAGTTTTGTGTTTTCTTCCATGGTCGAAATGGTTTTGATGTTTTCAAATTTTGGAGCATTTTTTGCTAAAATGGATATGAGAAATCCATAGCACATAAAAAATGGAAGAAAACGCCTCCAACATCGTCAAAAATTAAGGTCGGCAGAGGAGTTGCAGGTGGGTCAAACCCGCGCACCTACGAGTCAACCCGCTGACCTAGATGGAGGTTAAGGACAACGCCTACGATGTCGTCTGCTCTATAGGTTGACCCGTCAAACTGTTCTGAATCGTCCTGACCTTGATACATTTTCCTTCTTATTTTTTATTTATTTTTATTTTTAAAATATTTTGCACAATACGTGTGGGGGCGCGTGCAAGGTCCTCTTTGGACCATTTTTTCATCTTTTCGTTACATTTTTATTCTTTTTTCCATATAAACGCAAAAGATTAATTAGTAATTTTTTATAATCCTAATTGTTTTATCTTATTGTGACATAAACATGATTATTTGTCGACAATAGTGAATATTTATTTTAACCTGTCATAAAATTGAGCATGTGAAACTATTTATGATGAGATTTTTTTTTTAATATTGATGTATGTTTAAAATTTTATGTTTTCCTATAAAATAATGCTAAGATCCATACGGGTAATTGATTATCCTGTTAATAATTACTACTTAATAGGATACTTAATATGGTAAAGAAATTTCATTGAAATAATTATGAACCATACAATTTTTCTATCCTTTTAATAGTATATTAATGATTTGGTTGTAATATTTAATGAATTGCTCTTACCTGTGAATAAATTCCATATTTGTTTAAGGAACTCTAGCATGTATGATATAATTAATTTTTAGAAAAAGAGCATGAATTGCATTATTATGTTTTAACATACATATCATAGTTATTGCTCTTGGTTCTCATTCAGCTTTAAGCAATCTAAAAGTCTTTGTTATCTTGACGTTGAATTGAACGAACCATAAGTAGTGGGTTGAATCTCTCATGATGAATTTGAATATCATGCGAATGGACTTGGCCTTGAGAATTGACCCACCACCTTAACCCGCTGATGATACTACTAAGAAGGAAAGGAAATCCTACAAGGAGTGGGAGTACTTTAACCGATCTTGTTTGATGATGATGAGGTATCATATGGATGAGTCCATTCGTAATAGTAATCCTAGTTTAATAATGCAAAGGATTTTCTTGATGCCACTAAGAAGAAGTATATGAAGTTCTCAAAGAATGAGAAGAATGAGTACTTAAGCATGCTTTATCACACCATTTATGATGGTACAAGTGACATTAGGGCTCACATTGACAAGCTCATAGGTTGTTATAAGGCTATGGATATGGATCTTGGTGAGGATTACATAGTGTGGCTTATGATGGGGGTTCTTCCTTCTATATTTGATTCAATGAGATCAAGCTATAATGCTCAGAAAAAGCAATGGACCGTTGAGGAGATGACTGAAATTCTTGCCACAACAATTCTCAAAAGAGAAAGCTCACTTCTAATAGCTCAAGTGACCAAAAGCTTTTCAAGAAGAAAGTTGTTGGTCCTAAAGGAAGTGGACATGCAGGCTCATCTTTTGTTAATCAAAAGAATAAGTTTTTCAAAAGGAAGTGCAACTTTTGTTAGAGTTTTGGGCATAAGAAAGCTTATTATCAAAAACTCAAAGCTCACTTAGAGAAGAAAGGTAATTGTCTTGTGATGGTTTGTTTAGAGTCTAATGTTGTTAATGTGCCCTTAAATACTTGGTGGTTTGATACTGGAGTAATAATTCACATTACGGATTCCTTGCAGAAACTAACAAATCAAAGAAGGTCGACTAGTTTTAAGCAACATGTGTATATGAGAGATGATATCAAAGTCAAAGTTGAATTTTTTTGGGACAGTTAGATTACAGTTGAATATATGACATATTTTGGTGTTACAAGAAGTCGCTTTTTACCCTATATTAGGAGGAATTTGATTTCTATATCCATTTTGAATAGGCTAGGTTATAGTCTTCTTTTTGGAATTGAAAATTTGACTTTGTATCGTGACTCTCTTTTAGTGAAAAATCAAATTTTATGTCAAAATTTACACAAACTTTAGTTGAATGATGTTGTTACTGTTGCTTCTTCCTCTTTTCTTAATATTGTTGTTGGTTCGAAGCATGCGAGGTTGGATTTGAGATGTTATATGTTATGGCACAAACGTTTAGGCCATATTTCTATAGACATAATGGAGAGGTTGGTAAAAGATGGTGTACTTCAGGATCTTGACTTCTCATATTTCACTGCCTGTATTGATTGTATTAAAGGAAAGCTGTATTAAAGGAAA
>JANTPM010000246.1:4210015-4231836 GCA_025434745.1 Erythroxylum divaricatum | reverse complement strand
CCAACCACTATCAATGACAATGGTAATCATTCCTTCATTTTAACCAACCATCATAATTATAATGATTATATCCATTCCTATTACTCACTATATTGATTCTCATTTTCATTCTCATTACTTTCTGTGAAGCAAGCGCCCCCCTTAGTTTATTGTATTATTTATTAATTAATTGTATTTATTAATTGGCGATAAATTATATCAACTAATTTGATCGATAAATAATATTAGCTATTTATTAAAAATATTTAATAAAATTAGAAAATAGTTTATAAAGATATAATTTTAAAAAATAAAGAAATAAATATTATATTTTAGTATTTTTAAATATTTAATAAAAATTTAAATTTTAGATATTTAATTTATAAAAATTAAACTTATAATTCTAATAAAAATATGTAGCATTTTTTATTGTTCATAGTTATATTTTTTGAATAAAATAAAATAAAAAATAAATAATGTTTTACGGACACCATCTTGAAATTTAAGGTCTGTGGCTGTTCTTTTTTCAGGCACAATTATCATTAACGTCTAATTTTTATGAGCTGAGCGCCAACGCCAAAACTCTCCTATATGGCTCTGTTTGGTAGATGGCTTTTCAGCCATATTTTCGTGGATAATGGATTGAAGGGTGTTAATTGTTTGACAATTTGATTGGTTATCAGCCGATTGAAGCTCCTCTATGTATTTAATGATCTTTTCTTTGTGATTGCGTATCACGGTTGTTATTACCAAAACTAAGAAACATGGAACATAACACAGAAGCCAATCTTCGAATTTCCAGAATCGCAGCCCACCTTAATCCTCGCACCAACGACTTTCAGGTCTTATATTAAACACCCAGAATCGTCTTCTACTTTGTAGTGTTCATTTTTGTTTGTTTCTTTTCTGGGATTTGAACAAGATGTGATCTTTTTGCTTTTTTGAATTGAATGGCAGAACATGGGGAAGTATTCAGGTGTGTTCCGAGCAAATTGTCTGGCGAAAGGGGCATCGCCGGGGTTCAAGGTGGCAGTTTTAGGAGCCGCTGGAGGAATTGGGCAACCGTTGGTTATGTTGATGAAGATGAATCCGTTGGTTTCAGTGCTTCACTTGTACGACGTGGTTAACACTCCTGGTGTCACAGCTGATATCAGCCATATGGACACAGGTGCCGTGGTAAAGTTCTTTTTTTTTTTTTCCTGTGATGTTTGGAATGGTAATTAGGATTTGGGTTTGGATTTGTTTGTGAATATGTATAGGATTGTGAATTTTGACAACTTGCTGAGTTAGAACTTTCGTCAGAATGATCAAAGATCATTGCTTGATTTCACTTTCTATTGTTTCATACTAGTGGGGATTTTGATCCCATTATGCTTTAATATTTAACCTTGGGGCTTTCTGGACTGACACAATACAAGCATTTCATTACTGGGATTCTGAAGGACATAATGATAAAAAAAAGTTCAATGTTGTTTGCATATGTAGGTTCGTGGTTTCTTGGGTCAACAACAACTGGAGGATGCGCTTACAGGGATGGATCTTGTCATCATTCCTGCTGGCGTTCCTAGGAAACCAGGAATGACAAGAGATGATCTGTTTAACATAAATGGTGGAATTGTTAAGACATTGTGTGAAGGAATTTCCAAGTGCTGTCCAAATGCTATTGTTAACATTATCAGTAATCCAGTAAACTCTACAGTGCCAATTGCTGCTGAAGTTTTCAAGAAAGCTGGTACCTATAACCCAAAGCGAGTTTTGGGGGTGACTATGCTTGATGTTGTCAGAGCCAATACGTTTGTGGTAAGTGGTGCTGCTGTTTTCTATTTACCTTCTTTATGTTGGTGACGATTACTTCATGATTGGTAGTTAATGAGATGTTGATGGTTGGCTTATCTTGCTGTGTAACCAGGATGATTATTTTCTTCCGTTTTCACCGTATACATGTGGAGTTTATTATGCATTAATTATGGTCATCTGTGATAATGTGCAAGAAAATAGAGTAGTCTTCTTGGTTCAGAACTGTATGGAATTTGTTTCCTGTGTGGAAGAAGCAGATCTAGATGCTTTCCTTGTTACCGTCTGATCACCTTAAATGATTTCTCCATGAAACAATGGTATTCCTTTCAATAAATGGTTTCTGAAAGTCTTTCGGGTGGAAGCAGTAAAAATCAACAGTTTGATGGCTCATTGTTGCTGAGTTTTTGCAACTACTAATTTTTGGAAGTAAGCATATAAGATCATATTTTCAAGTGGTTAAGGGTTTTCAGACCAGCATTATCAAATAATCAAGATAGCTAGCTCTGTTTTCAATTCACGTCTGATGATTTTGACATTTTATCATAAATTGATTGGTTTGCAAACTTATTTCGTTGCTGAACTTGATTTTGGTCTTTCTTCTGTCTCTCTATGAAACTCTAGGCTGAAGTTTTGGGTCATGATCCTAGAGAAATTGATGTGCCAGTTGTTGGTGGTCATGCTGGAGTTACTATTTTACCACTCCTCTCACAGGTTCAAAAACAACTTAGTTTACACGTATTGTGTGATTGCTACTAAATGCTTTATATTACTTGGTTTTTATGGATCATTTTTTTCTAATTTTAGGTCAAGCCTCCGTGCTCTTTCACGCAGCAGGAAATTGAATACTTAACAAATCGTATTCAAAATGGTGGGACAGAAGTTGTTGAGGTAAAGAGAAATGTTACTTATTACTTTCTGTTGAATTGCAGGCTATTGTGAGTTTGTTGATACACGGATAAAGTTCTTAGGCTTAGCTTGGAGATGAGAAGTATGTGAATCTTTCTGTTGACATCCTTCTTTACTTTGAAATTGAGTTTCCATATAATTTTGACAAGTGGCCTACGACTAGTTCAGAGCATTTCCTAGTCAAATATATTATTTGTTTTGTCTCTCCCTTCTACCTTCTTTTTGTGTGTTAGGGTTGGGGGATTTTGGAGGAGGGGACAAGAAAGAGAATGGTCTGGATTCATGGACCTCAGTTATGGTTGCATGACTGAGTTTGTGACATGGATCAACTCTCCTATTGCTAGAGTTGTCGCATGCAACCATCATAAACCTCAGTTATGGTGTCTGATGGTTGCAACACATAAATAGTTGCTAGATAGTGAATGAAACATTCAGGGTCTTTATTAGAGGGAAGGGTCATATCGATCAGAGAGTGATTAGCATTCTGTATTGCTTCATGGAATATTGTTTATAGGCATTGGTTAGTTTGGTTTAGTATGATTGTAGTTTGCTATTTGATTGGAATCCTGCCATTTCTTGGACTCTGTTTGAGTCTTCACTGTGACATGCCTCCAGGCTAAAGCTGGATCAGGTTCTGCGACATTGTCAATGGTTAGTAATTTGTCCTTTTGCATGTTATTAATTTATTTCCACTTAATTCCAAAAATTTACTTTAAGTTGTATGATTGAAATCAAATAAGCATGACAAATGACAAATTGCAGGCATATGCTGCTGTAAAATTTGCAGACGCATGCCTTCGGGGTTTGAGGGGAGATGCTAACATTATCCAATGTGCATATGTAGCCTCTGAGGTATGCTACTACATCACCGTCTCTTGCGATTTCCCATTTCAAATTTAAACATCTAGAACTTTTTCTGGTTTAACGCAACCTATCCTTGCATTATACAGGTGACAGAACTTCCCTTTTTCGCAACCAAGGTAAGGCTTGGTCGTTCAGGAGTGGAGGAAATTTACTCATTGGGACCCCTCAATGAGTATGAAAGGTTTGTTTCCTAGGTTTTCAGTTCGAATCATTGCTTTCAATCAGAGGTTTGGATGATAGGAAAGTTAAACCTTCATCTGTTCTAAATTACAGGGCTGGCTTGGAGAAAGCAAAGAAAGAATTGGCAGGGAGCATTCAGAAAGGGGTCTCCTTTGTCAGGAAATAAGAAGTCGCATCCAAAGTCAATGTCTTTCATGGTGTTTTCCTCTGCCATCCGTTGATTTGAATTCACGGTGTCTGAGTTAATAAGTGATGGTGTCTCTGTTTTAACCAAGGGATATTAGTAAAGAAATTCTTGGTACTCATCTCGTCGTACCCTTGTCATATTCTTTAAAGTTTGTCAGTAAGTACGAATACTACACACCAGTTGCTTGGATAAAATGTAGGAGTACCCGAGCTTGAACCTTCCCATTATTGGAAGTGGCTATTAACAAGAAGCAACTGTAAGGACAAATGGTGACATTTATACATATCAGAGAAATGTCAGTCTCACGATTGGACGTTAAAGCTGAGCCTTTTGAAAACAGAATATATCCACCCTGTTTCTTGACTCCAAGCTTAACTACGAACCATTAAACTTGTTGTGGAGACTGGAGAGCCTTTAACTCTAATCTGCTCTGTTTCGTCTTACTTGATCAGCTTACAGGGCTTACTCTATCGACCAAAACCCATACTTGGGGCCAAGAACACGGAGTAACTTGAAACAGTTTCTGATTAAAGTAGAAGCATTATCTGACCTTTGGTTGCGGATGTGAATAATTGGTAGGTGAGACTGTCTACGAAAGGACTTAGTATCGAATAACGTGTTGCAGGATACAGAAAAACTTTGAATTGTGATTGTCATGGGGGTAACAGTACATGAAAAAGTGAAGCTGAGCAAATGATGGAGGAAGGCCCGTGAAGCTCGACCCTTCTTTCCATTTCTTCAGAATTTTCTTCAGGATCCGACACGGCCCTGTGTTTCTCTGTACATAACAGAACTCATACACGTTTCTTTTTTTTCAAAGCAAAATCATTTGGTATCTTTTTTTTTAACATGAAAAAGAGAGAAAATTCAATACAAACTATATTATTAATCGTGGAAAACAAATCCTCAACATATCGTCTAAGAAGATTGAAAGGCACTCTATGGGGGTATTTTTTAAAGAAATACTCCTTAACTCAAACTGTACTGCAAAATTAGTAAGCTAGTTTGCACATTAGTTGTCCTCTAATTTCGAGTAAATAACTCATTGATACCTAGGACGAAGAGAATCTAACATAACAACAACAACCGCATTCAATAAAAATCTTACTTATTTAAGTAGAAATTCTGCTAATAAACAGATTATTGTATCTAAATTTTCAATTTTAAAAAAAATTAACCTTTTGTTTCGTAATTCTCTAAAAAGATTAAGTTACCAATAAAAACAGGAAAAGGGCACTAAAGTAGGAAGATATATAAAATGAAGAAAGAAGAGTGGACTTTGGATAAAGTTTCCTTTAAAGAGATATGATGTTGGAGCCCATGTTCATAATAATTCTTGTTATCTACATTTTCTTCTCATAACACGTCTTCTAACTTTATGGGAAAATTATAATTAAAAGTGTTCTAAGCTTTTTAACTTGTTGAATGAATGCTTATAATAATCTTTTTATAAATATATTTTCTTTTTATTTATTTAATTATATTGTATAATATTTTATAAATATATAATTAAGATTATTTTAATCCATCAAATACAAATATTTGGTGAATTTGAATAATTAAATTTAAATAAATAATTATGTCTTTTCATATAAATAGTAAATACAATATTAGAAAATATGTTGTATTTAGTAGTTATAAATTATTATTAAAATAAAATTTTACTAATTTTTATGGATTATTTATTAAAAAGTTAGATATATACTATTTAATGTGCATAAATTTGAAAGTAACTAAAATTTATTGATAATTATAAAATAAAATTTTAAAAATTAATCTTATTTAAATATACTTTTTTAAATTGGAGCTATAACTTATAAGTGGTTGTTTAGATGGGCTTTTGGGAGGTCAATAAATACTTTTTTATACCACAAAAACTTTTTTTAAGAAAAATGAGTGTTTGACTGTAAAATAAAAAAGTATTTTTTAATAAATATGATTTTTTTATAGTAGCTAAAATATAGCTTTTTAAGAAGTTCAAATTTGAAGTTTTAAAAAAAACTTCTCAAATAGTTTTTTCGGGTAGATTTTTTATATCAATTAATGACCCTAATTTTTAATTACTTTTGTTCTTATGTTTTACACATAATTTCTACAACATCCACAAACTCATCTTCTCTATTATAATAAAATGCATAATTTATTATGTATTTAACTATTTACTTAATTTTAATATTTATTTTGAGATTTATATAATATTTTTTAACTTTTTATATATTTTAATATTTATTTTTATATTAGCTTTATTTATATTATAATCTATATAAAAGATTTAGTTAGATATATTTTCGTTTATGTTTCGTATAGTTAAAATTATATAATAATTAATATATTATATTTTGCATATTATTTAATATACTTTAAATAATTTTTATATGCATAAATAATTTTATTATAAAATAAAATATAATTCAAATTAAAAATATTTTTTATTTTTATGTTATTAAATAATCTACCGACAAAGCTCGTTAAAAAAATTCTTTTTCAAATCAACTAAGTTTTTTAAAAAATTTCTTCTAAAAAAATCTACCCAAAAAAAATAAAAGGCTCTAAACGAAAAAGGCTAACAGCAACTAAACAGGCAAAAGCTCTTTATCTTCTTTACAGCTCCCTCCACAGTTTTTTTTTTCCCCCACTTCTTTGTCCTGCCACTTTCTTGAACTGAGCTTTCAAAGGTCGTGAACATGAAAGCCATGGTCATATCCTCTTTAGCTTTTGCTTTTCCTACATAAATCACCCCACCAAAGTCCAAACCCTTTTTTAATAACATGCCATAGGTGTCCCCCTCGAGCTTTGCATTATTAATGACTCCCATTAACTAAGCGCTTTAATGGACTTTGAAAAAGTGACTTATCTAATCGTTCTTCGATATAGCAAATTACAGTTGTGTAGATTCCATCGTTTCGAGTTTTGAAAAGGTAACACAAGTCTATTGTTATTATTATACACAATTCAAAGAACCCATGCTCGCCAACTTCTCATGTTCTTTTGTTACACAAAGAGTTGTGGCTTCCTTCATCACCACGCAACGAAACTTGCCTGCTCCAGAGGGTCAGGTCAGGTCAGGTCAGCTCAAAGTGAGAAACTGAGAGAGACCCACTACTGTTCCTAACACAGAAGGTGTTGATGCCTTTGTGGAACAAGAGGATGTATATAAAATCATTGGATTTTGTTGTCTGTCACATTCATCTTATCTTGTTCTGTCTTTTACTGCGAAAAAAGAAAGAAAGAAAATCCTTTCAGAATATAAAAACGATTGCACTTTTGAGAAAGAGACATAGTTACTAGTCACCCAATTCTCTCATGGGTCCATACTTGTTCTTTCGAAGTGAGGTTGCATAAGAACAAATATTGGGAGTTGTTGGATGATTGAACCAATGCAGGTTTTCTTTGCTTTTTTTAAATCAATGGCTAACATTAGTGGATTTTGTGGATGTAATTGAACAGTCACAAGAAGAACAGCAGAGACTACTATTGAATGGTATGTAATAAGTTAGTGTCACTGTTATACCCTGAAGTCAGGAATTAGCTTATCCGATCTCAATATTTAACAGAAACACGGAATTTCTACGAAGCTTTTAAGATGAAGATCATAACAACAGATTTAGGAGTGCAGAACTACAGCTTTTCCCAGTTTTACTTGTTGGGTAAACATGAGGGTTTTCACTGTATCATACTCTACAAGTACGAGACTTTGCTGTCTTTTTTCTTTTCCTTCCAAAAATTCTCGGAATCATAGCTCCAGGACAGGCTTTGGACGAAGCGTGTTGAGAGAATCAAAGAGCACTATATCCATGAGAATTAACAAATGATTGTGTGCAGAATCTGACTGTGTTCGTTTCCAAAAGGCAAATTTCAAAACTATAGAGGGCATTTAATCCGTTGACTCAAGCTCCAGACAGTATAATTAATAAGGTAGCAATGAAGACAAAGATTAAAACAGGTTCCATGGCAAATGTAAACTTTAGGACAGTCATCATGTGGGTGCCTGTTGTTCCATACACAAATTTTAATTTTAAAGTTGGAACTTCACTTGTAACTTTAACTTTAAAATAAATTTAATTATAATTCGTAATTTATAGTTATTTCATGTATCTCCTATTTGGTATGTTACGTTTAATAATTACAAGTTGACAGGCCATAGTGGACTCTTCTCCACACAAGCTATAATGACTTGGATTGGAATTGTGCAGTGTTTGTTGCGATAGAAAATTTGAAGGGAAAGACTGGAAAAGGGACCACTCAGTGATCGACACCGAGAAAAACAAAAGGATGAAAAGGAAACTGAGAAAGCGAGATTTGCTATTTCCATGGTAACATGTTTTTGCACCGGAGCATAACTATGCATCTCCATGTCTAGGTTAAAAGATAGGACAAAAACTGGATGTGTAGTGGCAAAAGCAGATTCCAAAACGAAGAGAGTAAGATCATATAGTTTGGTTTTGCAGGTACACGATACATACACGTTCATGGCGAAAAGAGAGGATGATTTGGTCTACCACTGTCCCATGTTTATTACCCATTTTTTTTCTTTTTCTAAAGTTACTTTGTCACTTAGCGACAACTTTCCATCGTTACGTTAAACTTTACATGCAAATCTCTATCTAACCTAATGGAAAGAATAAAATATCAGTTTCTTGGTAGCTGGTGCTTCCCAGCGCAGTCTGTGTTCACTGTTCATCTTTTGGTTTTCTTCTTGGAAGTACTTAGGATCATTAGCTCCTAGAGTTCCAACTTCCATTCCATTATTCGCTGCTATATCAATCATTCAACATATATCTAAGTGCAGTAGTTAGTTCGTATTTATTTGGGGAATTCAATGGCCAGTCTACTGATGATGGATTTACAATAGGATATGGATGAGAGTGTGATTAGGTAGTAGGGTGAGGTTCTTTTACCATTTTGTGATATTGTAAACAAGACTCAATCCTGTTAGCTAATGACCCCTCTTCGATAGTTAATTTCTATAGCATTTAATGGAAGACGGGACAAGCGAAAGTGAGTGATTGAAACAATTTTGGTGATACCAACCCATCGATTTCTACACTCGTCTAATCAAATTATGATCGGTGAACCATTCACTGACTTTTCTGATCAACGCCGATTCTAAATATATACCTAACAAACTTGTCAAGAATCCCATGCCAGATAATTTCAAGAATGTTCAAAAATTTATAATAATGTGTAAATCTTCCTTTTTTTGAGCAAATTTTTTGAGGCGAGTTAAGCATTTTTAATATAATATTAAAGTCAGTTTGTTTTGATGATTTAGGGCGATGTTCGGTTATATCCTTTTGTCCAATATATCCATCAGATGTCGAGTCTTGCTTTGGACTTAGGGGGTGTGTCAAGAATCCCACATTAAACAACTATAAGAATATTGAACAATTTATAATAATGTGCAAACTCCCCTCTTGAGTTAGCTTTTAGGGGTAAATTAGGCATTTCTAATAGATTCACCACTTCTAATAGAAATCTCATATCGGACAACTATGAGAATATTAAATAATTTATAATAATATACAAATTTCTTCCTCTTGAGTTAGCTTTTGGAGGTGAGTTAGGTACTTTTTAACATGATATCAAAGCAAACTCAGTTTGTTTCGATGGTTTGGGACGGTATCCAATTATGTCCCTTTGCTCAATATGTCCATCAGATATCAAATCCTGCTCTGGACTGAGGGAGGTGTATCAGGAATCTCACATCAGACAACTATGAGAGTATTAAATAATTTATGATAATATACAAACCTCATCCTCTTGAGTTAGCTTTTGGAGGTGAGTTAGGAACTTTCTAACAAAACTAGCTGTTAATACAAAATCATATTGTTTTGGGGATTCAAATTAAATTTTTTGATTAAAAATATATTTATCCATATTTCAATATATGATTTTTTATAAATATTTATTATGTTTAAAATTTTAGATGATTTTAATAAATTAAGTTATGATTTCAGAATTTAAAATTTTAAAATTTTAAATATAAGATAATACATTTTAATTACATAAAAATTAAATTATATGTTATAATTTAAAAACATTTAAAATGATATTTAGTATTAATAAATACCATTTTCGTGTTAAGTCAGATTTAATATTTAGTTTAAATTTAATAATTTACATTTGATTAATCTACATTTAATGTTCATAACTTCATATTATAGATTATTAAAAATTAAAGAATTTTTTAAATTTTTAAATATCAAAGATTTTTAAATATTTGTATCTTTTACTCTACAAATTTTTATATAATATTATTTTTTTAAAAAATAATAATATTCGAAACTTTGAGTAACCCTCCACGTGAAATCTTGAGATACGTCATATTCTGCCAACCAAATATCAACCTAACCGAAAAACCGTAGTAATACCCATAGTCCATACGCAACCAGAAAAGCAAATCCTCAATATGATAAAAGGTTGCCCTGTTTTGACCAACACCAGGAGCAGGAGGAAGGTGATCTCACTAAGGGCATTATGGTCATTTAGAAAAAACCCTTTCAGTTATAGGGTCGATCTTACAACGAACTACAAACAAATACAACGCAAAGAATCTGCCGTTACACTAAAAACACGATTCGAGGTTCAACAACTACCAAGGACAACAAATCTCCCTAATACCACTTTCAGATTTTCAACATTGCATGTGACTCACTTGCCAAACCTGATGCATGGGGTTGCGTTCTTCAACTCCGTTACCTGAGTAAAAAAGCAAAGCTTGAAATGTATGGAGTCTTAAAAGGGTGCTCTTTTGCTTCTTTTAAAGGAAACCCCCCAAAAAGGCACTCATTTTGCTGGTTCAGTTTTGATTCAGAGTAAAAAGGGTCAGTATAGGTCAGATGGATCGGTAAGTGACCTTACAATCTCGGTAATTGAGAACCAGTCTCTGTTAGGTGATTATCCTCTTTCTTATTGGCTTTTGCAGACCAGAAACACGGTTTTCTATGCCTAATCCATTTCACTGTCTCTTTCAATCTTTCCCATCTGTGTCTAATCTCTTTAAAAATAGAGTTTGTGAAGCTTATTCTGAGCTAGACAGTGAACAGCTGTGCCATAAAAGAGTTAGCCAGAGAGTAAAAGCAAGAGTAGTTCCAGGTACATGATGAAAACGACAAATTTATAAGCAAATAACCCTCCCTCCCCCTACTGTACACCAAAAAAACTTGCTGACATTGAACACCCCTTGAAGTTAGAGAAAACACCAAATCAAAAGAAGAAACATAATATTTGGAAGCTAACACGATTCTTGGAATTTAGTCAACCCTGACTCTCCCTGAAACTTAAGCTGGAAAGGGAAAAAGCACTTCAAATACTAAGAAGATCAGGTGGTGGCGATTGAGCTTGTGGTGGTTGTTGATGATTATGATCTTTCGCTGGTGCATTAGGAGAGTCTAAACCAGTGGATGATTGAGGTGTGGACTCTGTAATGGTTGAGTCTCCTTGCTTCGAGCTTGGTGGTTTAGGGAGCTCCATCAGGATTTGAACCACTTCCCGCATTGTAGGACGCTCCACGGCCTGCTCTTCCACGCACAGCATTGCAACATAGAACACATGCATCACTTCGTGTAATGGAACTGATGGAAGTCTTGGGTCTAGGACTTTCAGAACGCCCTCCTTGTTGGAGTCTGTCATCTTCCTCACCCATTGAACTATGTCCACGCCGTCTCCAAACTCTCCCACCGGTTTTCGACCAGTAATTAGTTCCAGGAGAACCACACCAAAGCTATATACGTCGCTCTTCTCGTCAACCTTGAGAGTATAGGCGTATTCTGCACATAATAGGGTCAATTTGGTTACTAATATAGTAATGTAAAACAAACTAGTTAAGCCCATTTTAGAAACCTTTTATGATGGGAAAAGCACATCATGAGGTCTACACAGCTTAAGTGGATAACAGCAAAGAATCATTTGGTTCCTGTACTTTCAGAGCTGACTGACACCTAATTTCAATGCCAAACTCGAGAGTGACCGAAAAGTGAAACTAACTTCTAACTACTGATTACAATCTACTATGCCTATGTCATGCTTAAACAGGGATCAAAGTCTAGAAAACAAGTACAATGAAAATTTGAATCACATGAATGCAAAGATTCCGCACAGCAAAATCATATTATAAGTCAAAGATCGTACAAGAAATTCAACTCAACTTGACATAATTGAAACCAGAACATTATCTACCAAAGTAAAAATTTCCGCAAAACATTAAGTTGGAAGGAACACCAAAGATTAAGAATGTACCTGGAGCTATGTACCCATAAGAACCGGCAATAGCAGACATGCACTCCGATGTGCCAGAATCTTGTAAGAACTTGGCAAGACCAAAGTCAGCAACATGAGCTTCATAATTGGTGTCGAGAAGTATGTTGTTTGATTTCACATCACGGTGAACAATCAGCGGCGAGCAATCGTGGTGGAGGTAACAGAGACCCTTGGCAGCCTCTACAGCTATCTTATACCTTGTGTCCCAGTGTAAATGGCCTCCTTTCTTGCCATGAAGAACCTCCCCTAAGCTCCCATTAGGCATGTACTCATAGACCAAGAGGTTTGTTTCGTGATTAGAGCAGAACCCCAACAATCTCACAATATATCGGTGCCGAATCCTCCCCAATGTCTGTATTTCGGCATTAAATCCATGATCATGAGAAGACCCCCGGCTCATCGCCGGTAGCCGTTTGACGGCGACGTGATCACCATTTGGCATAAAACCCTTGCAAACAATCCCAGCACCTCCTTTACCAATAATATTATCTTCGTTCAAGCAATCTAGAACATCGTCAACGGTGAAGTCCAAGCGCTGGAAAGCAGTCAATTTCCAAGCGCGAGACTCGCTGGCTTTCTTAAGAGACCTTGCCTTGATTATGGCGGCAACTGCGAATGCTATGGAGCAAACAAGGAGGCCAATAACAAGCAATAGCTTCAAAGAAGCAGAGAGAGGCCCTTTGAGATGCGCTTGGTGGGTTCCATTTGCAACCCCATATTTGCAAGGACCCAAATAGGGACCGCAAAGATCAGGATTACCCAAAAACGAAGTATAATTAAAATAACTAAACTGACCAGTACCAGGAACTAAACCAGAAAGATTGTTGTAAGAGAAATCAACAGAGGTTAAGCTCTGCATAGTAGATATCGACGAGGGAATGTTTCCTACAAGATGGTTTCTTGACAGATTAAGATAATTCAAGATCCTCATACCGGTAATTTGATTAGGAATCTCCCCAGACAGTTCATTCCTACTAAGATCAACAAAAGTTAAAAGCTTGCATTGGCTAATCTCCGGCGCAACAGGACCCGAAAACTTGTTATGGCTAAAGTCCATCTTCGAAAGCTGCTGTAACCTTCCAATCTCAGGTGGGATTCGACCAGAGAACTTGTTTCCATCAAGAAGCAACTTTTGAACTCCAGAGAAGTTGCCAATGTTAGGAGGCAACGACCCAGATAACTGATTGTTAGAAAGACTAATCTGGCCCAGATTGACGGCAACAGATTCAGCTATCGGGAACTCTCCCGCGAGAAGATTATCTTGCAGTTCAACTTGCGTCAACAACGGTAACCCGAAAAGTCCTTTTGGTATCGACCCATTAAGAAAATTCTCTCCCATTCGAATCCTATTCAAGGACTCGCATTTACCAAGAGATTCCGGAATCGGCCCAAACAAGAAGTTACTCAAAGTAATCAATGTCTGTAACCGATTGCCAAAACACAAGTTAGGAGGCAGAGCTCCAGTCAGTTTGTTCGACGAGAGATCTACAAGCTCAAGATTCCCATTTGAACCCAAACCTAGGGGAATACTACCGGTGAAGTTGTTTTCCCACAACTGCAACACCTGAAGCTCCGGCAGATCTCCCATGAACTCCGGAATCGCTCCGTGTAGCTTATTTCTGAAAAGATTCAACAGAGTTAAGTTCTTTAACTCAGCAAAACTAGTCGGAATCTCTCCTGTAAGCATATTGTTAGACAAATCCATGGACTTCAAGCTCTTCAAGGCACCAAGCTCGGGTGTTAAAGTCCCAGAAAGCGCGTTCACTTGAAGAAACAGAGTATCAAGCTTCTGCAACTTCCCAATCTCCGGCGGTATTTCACCGGTTAACCCGCAGTTTGCAGCGTCGAACCTCACCAACTCCGACAAGTTTCCGATCTCCGGGGGTAATCCACCATCATATGTATTGTAATACCCAATGTAGAGCTCCTGCAACTTCGTCAAGTTACCAATTTCCGGCGGAATATGACCAACCAATTCATTCCCAGAAACAGCCAAATACTCCAAAAACGCCCAACTGCCGTACTCCGGCGGGATCTCACCGGAGAAAAAGTTGCCACCAAGATGTAAGTGACGTAAAGTGGGCATTTCGGTGACTGTCAACGGCAAGACTCCGGTCATATTGTTGTTATACAAGTCCAAAACCTGTAAGTTTTTGAGCGCAGAAAGCTCGGTAGGAAACGAGCCATTAAACACATTGTTGGAGAGATTAAGGAAGCGAAGACCAGAGATGGCAGAGAGCTCGGTAGGGATGGGACCAGAAAACTGGTTGGAAGCGAGAGAGAGGTTTTGGAGATAACGTAGGTGAGCGACGTCGACGGAGAGAGCTCCGGCGAGGTTTAAACCACTAAGGTCAAGCGAGGTCACGTGTCGCCGTGAATGGTCGCACGTGACGCCGGTCCAGGAGCAGACCGAGGTGGAGGAGTTCCACGACGAAAGGGCGGATTGTGGGTCGTCGGAGATGGCGGATTTTACGGAGAGGAGGGCTTGTAACTCCGAGACGGCGTGTGAAGCACAGAGGTGGAGGTGGAGGTGGAGGTGGAGGAGGAGGAGGAGGAAGAGGATGAGTAATATTCGCATTTTCTTGGTTAAAACGCCGCCGTTGGGCTGGCGGAGTACGAAGAGTTGAGAGTGGGAGAAGGAGAGAGAGGCTGGCAAGTGAAGAGTGTGTAGGAGAGGTGGTGGAGTTTAGAGATTTAAATATTTGGAGTTTGTTTTCGGAGGCATAAGCAACTGAAGTTGTATGTACTTTTTCATCATTGCCAAAAAAAAAAAAAAAAGGGAGTTCATTTATTTTGAGTTTTGGACTCTTCTTGTTCCATAAATAGTTAAGGGAAAATAGACAGGGATAATGTTTTTTCTCTTCCAAAACGTGAATGCCCAAAGAAAAATGGAAAGGTCAAATGTTTTTCAAACTTTTATTGAATTAGCTTGTACTTGATCTTGATAGCTATTTATTTGTTAAAAATATTTAAGAAAGTTAGTTATTTATGTGTAAAATAAATTATAAAAATATGATTAAAAAAAATTATAAGAATATAAATATTATATATCTCAATATTTAGTTGAATATTCTTACACAAATTTAAATTTTAAAAAAATTATGTTCATCTGTACTGTTTCATCATTTATGAAAAATTTATGCAACTATTTCTATTTTTATTTTTATTTAAGGTCAACATTTTATTTCTACCCTATAACTACATAATATAATTATAAGAACAAATATTGTTTCTAAACATAGGTATCTAAGAACATCAATTAAAAGGTACAATTGACTTTTGATAGTTAAAATTTTGACTAATTGATGAAAACATTCTTATATAAAAGCTTTTTTTGTTTATCTTAAATCAGTCGTTAGATCTGTTACTTTCCAAACAACTTTTGTAACTATTTGAAGAGTCAAGCAGTTGAAGACAATCGATTAGTTAAAAAAATAACTAATTAGTTGTCAACCAAACGAAACCTTCATGTATTTTTTAAATTGAGTATTTAGTATTTTATATAAATATTGAAATCTTTAATTAAAATAATTTTATTATATAAATATTTAATAACATCGAAAGTGGTTAAAGATATTAACAATAAATTTAATATCAATTTTTAAATATATAATTCATTGTTTTTTATGGCAATGCATGTATGGTGATCCATCAAAAGCTAACATATATTGCATGTTGCATGTAGATAAGCAAATGAAACCAATTTGATGATATGTTATTGAAGTAGCGTGATAGAGTTTGGTGATGGTAGTTGAAGTATGATTATATCATTTAGCTCTCTTCAGCTAAATTAAGGTTTGTAACCAATCAAAGGCCACTGAAGGGTGTTGGCACAGGGCAGGTAGTTTAGGTTACGGTTTGTTAAGCTCTTTTAAGAACTGCTTGTGCATGTAAATTGATGATTGTAGCTTTTCTATTATATATATATATAGACTTACTTCAAAGGAGTTTATAATTGAAGAGACTATGATAACCATAAGTATACAAGAAGAGGTGTCAATATCTATCTTTAATAGTCCTATTTAAAGGCGACATCTTAGTAGATTTGAACAATTAGTTGTACACATTGATTGTGCATTTATAATCAACAAAGTATAAAATTAAAAGATTACATGTTTGAATCAAGTTGTATAAATATACAATAAGTTGTACACTTGGTCTCTATTAGGTTGAGTTTTTTTGAGGATGAATAAGCACTTTTTTTTACTACAAAAGTTTTTTAAAGAAAAATAAGTATTTGGCTATAAAATAAAAAGGCATTTTTTAGTATATATAAATTTTTTGGCAACTAAAATACAACTTTTTAAAAAAATGAAATTTGGAACTTCTCAAAAAATCGCTTTGTTAGATAAATTTTTTAAATCAATTAATTAGCCTAATTTTTAGTTCCTTTTGTTCTTATATTTTACACATAATTTTTATAATACCCATAAATTTATTTTCATGTTTATTTCGAGATTTAAATAATATTATTTGACTTTTATATACTTTAATATTTATTTTTGATATTAGTTTTACTTTATTATAATCCATATAAAAGATTTAGTTAGACATATTTTTATTTATATTTCATATAGTTTAAAATTATATAATAATTAATATATTATACTTTACATATTGTTTAATATACTTTAAATAATATTTATAAGCATAAATATTTTTTATTATAAAATAAATTAATAAAAGTGCTTTTTATTTTGTTGTTACCAAATAATCTACTGTATGAAGCTCTTTCAAAAAAAAAAAATTAATTAAAAGTCAAACAGTCAACTAGTTTCTTAGAAAAGTTCTTATTAAAAAAACTATAGTAATATAAACTCATCCAGACATTTAGTATATATTGGTTGAAATGTATAATAGCGAGTCTTATTGTTACGTGATAAGTCTGACCTAATGTGTAACATATGTAACAATGGATTTCGAAAGTGTGGCTCATTTTTTGATTAATTTTTTAAAAAGCTAATTATCAAATAGCAGAACCCCAATTATCATATTAGCATTGTCATATCATTTAACTGAATGAGAATTAACATGTTCATTTTTTTTTGGTCGATCTAATATTTGTTCTAAACATTTACAAAACATTAAATTTTAATTTGAATGCTTCGAGATATTAAGTTCAAGTTATATTATATCATGAAAGTTGAGGTTTAAAATATACCTTTGGTCGTAATGAATTTATTTATAATTTTTGGAAATGCATGTTGTTTAAAAAAACAATTTTTGATAAAAAAGATTAATTAATTTCCGAACAAAAATACATTAATTTATTAAATTATTGAAAAAGTTAGACATATACAAGAAGTATTTCAGTCAGAGACGGAATTACATGAGGCCTTGGGGGCCATTGGCCCCCAAGGTTTTTTTTTTAATTATTTTTAATATATATATATATAACGGAGTTATTTAAGGGTTAGTAATATATTGGGCCCTTTAAAATTTAAAAAAATTAATATTCAAATCTTTCTATATTAAATTTCTTACTCCGTAAGTAATTTCAGTTCCTATTTTTAGGCTTCTGTTCGTACTACTGCTACTTTTGTCACCTGCTTAGTTGCTTCTAAATTGACTCAATGTCGTATAAAAACGATATTTTCATTCAACGTCCCTTTCCTTCGTTGTTTTAAAAAATAATTTGATTTCCATAACAGTCACTTCGTGTACTTATCAATTTATCATCAAAACCTCATATAAGATTTACAGCTAATTAACCGAACGGTGGCACGACAAAGATAGCCTTGGATCCTTTGGAAGAGGCGAAGCTTTTAAAAAGATCAAAACAAACAAAATGCAAAAGCAGAGAGTCGGTAGAGTTGGTCAAAGATACTCTACCTTTTACATTCATAAAAGCTTCTTTGCAAGGAATAAAATTTAAAGAAAATATGATTACGCAGGTGAGTTGACAAAGATTTTTTTTAATTTAAGTAAAGTCGTAATTTCGAATTGTTATTACATATATAGTCGTTTAAAATTTAGAATCAGAGCTTTGTCTCTTGTAATGTATCTACTAAATTTGAGTGAGAATTAGTCTAGAAGTGGATGGTTTAAAAATATCTTCCCATAATTTGGACCTCTTAAGATACCTCGCAGATAACAAAAAAATAAATAAAGAATATGTAATATTAATTAATTATGCTGAAATTAACAATTAGATGTTGATAATTTAATACAATTTTTAAATTTAATTCAAATCGATTTATATAATTATAATGAGATTATTTATTTCAATCGAACTAATAATTAAACTAAATATTTTTTTAATAATATTTAATTAATTTTCAGATAATATTTATGTTATATACTTTTTATAATTAATATACGAAGCCACGACCACAGACAACATTTCTCATGTTGTTGCGGGGTTCAATCCACTACATCATATCACTAAATCTAATCCCTTAAGCACGAGTAGTCTAAACTTAAAACTTTCGTGATTAATCATGCCATACGATCAAAGGGTGTCAAACGGGACAATCTTGCCCAGGACCCACTTGTGTAAGCAAAAGTAACCGACAGATGGGCCACGCAAAATAGACGGGGTAGTGGGTCTCTCTCATGCGGTCGCAACCGTACGCCGTTGAGTATTTTGTGTGTGAGGCGGGACTTGTAAAGAAGGAAGACGCATGATGATCATCCATCACCACCACCCAAAATTCCCTCGACTTTGCAATGTTTTGGCATCTGGGCCAGAGCAGCAGGGGAGCTTTCGCCCTTTTTAAGGTTAACGCCTGGGTAGATTCTTTTTACCAAGCTTATGTTCCGAGATGCATTACATGTTCAACCTAACTCTCAAAAGTAATTTGCTTTTCTCTTTTTTCTTTTTTGCCCCTTTTGTAATATTTGATTTCTCGGCTCCAAAGTTTATAAAGTAGAAAGGAGGAGAATCAGGAAAAAGACTGTTCCTTTTTGTCTAAAATGTTCAAAAGTAATATTTTTAAACAATACTTACGTTACTAGATGTAGAATTGGTTAAAATTTTATTATAAATAAAAGGATAAAGAAATTACTTTAATGATGATTTTTTAAATTATTATAAGTTTATCGGAAATAATTTTTATATTAATTAACGGCAAGGTTGTGTGTTTTGGAATCTCTTCAAACTCTACCGACATGTTTG
Source organism: Erythroxylum divaricatum (assembly GCA_025434745.1). NCBI lineage: Eukaryota > Viridiplantae > Streptophyta > Magnoliopsida > Malpighiales > Erythroxylaceae > Erythroxylum > Erythroxylum divaricatum. The sequence continues at coordinate 4,212,547 of JANTPM010000246.1, read as the reverse complement.
GTTGAGTGACCCTCAAAGGGTGTGGCTTGATGGTTGAGAGCGGGGCTTGAATTTGGTTAGGTCCTAGGTTCGATTCCATGCTAGCCCCTCTTGTAAGAGCCTGGGGCAGCCGGAGTTTTACTTGTAGATGGAGAACTAGTTGGGTCTTCAATAATGAGGTGCGCCCGCTTGGCCGGCCTGTGGGGTGGTGCGTCAGTTGAGCCCTCAGAAAGGTGTGCCCGCTTGGTCCTCCCACGGAATTTCCTCGAAAAAAAATGTTTGATTGGGTGAAATAGTTATTCTATTACTTATGTATTCCTAATAAATAGTTATTTCTTTATTAATCATAAGGTTAGTTATTCATACATTTTCAGAAATAGTCATAGATACCTCCTCCATGTTTTTAGTTTTTTACCTATTCTATGAAACACGGCATAGGAATAAACAATCTCTTCCCTTATTATTATTATTATTATTATTATTATTATTATTATAAAATATTAATATTAATAATAAGGCAATTAATAATAACAACAATAATAATAATAATAATAATGAATGCTTTGATATTTTTGTTAGTTATTCTTTTATCATCCTAAATTTATATTTTCATACCAAACATTGGAATATATCATCGTTATAAATTCTTATGAATAAACCAAATTAAATAATAACTATCTTATTCTATTTATCGTCTATTTTATTTAAATAATTATTTCATTTATTATATATTCTAGCAGGTAAATCAAATACTTTGTACATATTATCGGAATTCTGACTGATATGTAGTTATTTTTGTTATAGCTAATTTACTTATGTTAAAATCGTATCTTATAATTTTTCAATTTAATTACTAATTCAATGGAATATTAAAATACAAAGGGAGAGAAGGAAAGGAAATGATTTACAATTATTTAAGAGCAATAATTTTGTTGGTGGAAATAAAGTGGGTCAAAGTCGTGTTGACTGACATGGGGAGACACGAGGATTGGTGTTTCCATAACAAACCCAATCTCGCCCAACTCCTTTTTGTCCAGTTTTTACGATTTTACCCTTCAATTGTAGCCGAAATCACGTCGTCTCACCTTGCGGACAGCGTGTCGGGTGGGCCCAGAGAGAGAAACGCCTCCTATCCTATGCGATGCAAGCTGATTTGTGAAAATGACCGAACAGGCCTTCCACGCCAAAGAAAGCGACACTAAAAATGTGTCCGAGGGAGAGAGAGATAGGGGTGCTTTGACTGTATTACCCTTTTACCTCGGGAGTGTCTTCTTCTAAAGTATCAAAGAAATCTTTGTGGTCTAAAGGCCATCTTGGTAAATTCAGTGTGCCGTTCTAGCCATCGATGGTTTGGGCACAGGTTGATCAAAGATTCAATGCCAATGATTTAGGAACCGCGTCGCTAATGATGTGTATGTAACTTAGCAAAGTAGTATCAAAGGTGAAAATTATATATATATATTTTTTATTTACAAGATATTTTAGTAAGATTCTAATTATAGAAAGATACTTTTAAGTCATTCACTCTCAGACTAACCCTCGCTTGAGTTAGATAGGTCTTTTGTAAAAGGTAAAATTCTGACCCTAAATTTTAAACAGTTGCATACATAAGAACAGTTTAAATCCGCAATCTCATTTAAATCAAAAGAGCCCCTTACCAACTCAGGTTCGTTTAAAATTTGTTTAAATGTAATAGTATAAAATATATTTTAGATAATTTAAAATAATAAGGTGACGTATGGTTCGTTAGATAGGCGTCATTTTCTAATGGCCTATCCACGAACCATTGCATGTTAGGTGTTGCTTTTATTTTCCTCAGCTATCTTTGTCCTAAAACTATGTTCGTGTTCCAAAATCGTGTATAGTCTCATTAACCTTGATTTGTACCTATCATAAGAAGCTTTTATGGCAACACCACCAAATGTGTTTTTGCCTTTTGTCGAATTCAATCTATCTGAGTTCAATCGAAGGTGATTTTAAGTCAAGAAATTATCCTCTTAGGATTTTTCTAATTTAAAAGGTTAAATGATAATTGTCATTTCAACTTAATCAGTGAAATTAGTCGCTAAATAAAATGTAAATTAATTCAACTTTAAAAAATAATTAATAAAAATTAAAATTTATAAGTATTTTGTAAATAGTCAATTATTTATATTAATGGTTATAATGGTAATTTAATTATTTAAAATATATAATTCATCAAATGCTTGGATGCATTCAACAATAATTTAATAGATATCTAGAGAGATTAAGGAGTATGGATATTTATTCTTAACTAATAAAGAGATTATTTCTTATATATCAACTTGAAAAAAAGAAAGAAAAATATATGTATACTATATAAATAAATAAGTATAGCATTTTTTTTTTGAATTTGAGGAAACCTCATAGGTAGGTAAAGGGGGTACACTTCTCTGAGGGGCCCAATTAGCACACCATCCCACAGGCGGGCCAAACGGACGCACCTCATCATTGAGGACCCAACTAGTTCTCCATCTACAGGTAAAACTCCGGCTACCTCAGACTCTTACAAGAGGGGCTAGCATGGAATTG
>JANTPM010000246.1:4157798-4177098 GCA_025434745.1 Erythroxylum divaricatum | reverse complement strand
AACAGTGGTTAACGTATAAGGGCCAAAGGTATCATAGATTTTTTAATTTGGGAAATTTCCATTGAAGATGGCGTTAACGGTCATGTCGATGGATAAAAAAAGAGGCGAGTAACACCAATGTTCTGAAACCCCGACCGGTCATTGAAACAGTGACTTTATTGGTCATTAGTTTGACCGGTTCAACCACCGGTCGAACCGGTGTGACATAATAATTATGCAATAATTATATTTAATTATATATAATATTAAAAATATTTATAAAAAATTCAAAAAATAAAAAAAATGTAAAATAAAAAAAATAGTCGGACCGGTCGGACCGGTCAATTGACCTATTTTGACTGGTTCAGACTGGGTCAATTTATAGCCGATTTTGAGGGATAAATTGAACCGAACCACCAACCTGTCATCTGTCGGACCGGTCGGACCGGCCGGTCCGGTCCGGGTTTAAAAACAGAGGGAGCAGGTATCAAAAATTAGAAAGTAGATGGAGTAGATGGAGCAGGCAGCTAAGAGGAGAGAAGAGATGGAGCGACTTACTAAAATGAGAGCGGAGGTGAAGCAGATGACTAAAGAGAGACAACACATGGAGCAGATGACTCAGCTTAGGCAGGAGATGGAACTGTTAAAGAGAGAGGGAAACAGTTCAGAGCATCCATGATCACCACGACATTAGCTTATGTTTGTCATTTGTTTTCAATTAAAAAAATAAGATTTGTTTTTTCTTATGTTTTAATTATTGAATTAAATTCTTTATATGTTATATTATTTATTAATTTTCTCATTATTCAAATTATATATACAACTTAATATATTATGAACAAATAATATAACATAATACAAATAAATTAAGTATATATATAATATAACATTATTATAACAACAAAACAACGAAATAAAAAAAATAATCAGTTCTTACCGACGGAAAATTTTTCGTCAGAAACGATAACGATATTTACCGACGGTCAAAAACAGCGTCGAAAAATTGGTTGAAGATACATTCGCCTCACCAACGGAACAAACCCCGTCGCTAAATTTCTCTAACAGAATCTTACTAGCGCTTTCTGTCATTAAATAAATACCGACAACAAATTACCGTCGTTAATATCGTCGGAATATTTCGGTCAGTATTTTTACCTACGGGAACTTCACCGACGAATTTTTGCGGACACCAAATTTCGTCGGTGATTAATTTCACCGACAGAAATGTATCATTTTTCGTTGGTAAAATGATAATTTCTTGTAGTGGTGGTATGTTAGTAAAAAAGAAAGCCTACAACTTCTATCAGTCCATTTCATTCAAATAAAATCTCTGTATTTGAAGCGTTATTAACAAGGGACCGCATTGGCATAAGAGACAAGCTGCATTTTGTTTAATTTCAAAATAGGTAGGTTTCCTTTAGCTTATATGGACAGCCTAGTAGAAGGATAGAGACAGTAAGCCGCAGAAAAGCACAATCTGTACTTTAACCTTTCTAATCTATTTGTTCAAGATATGCAACTTATAATATGTAAAAGAAATTAATTCTAAGTGATTGTCTGCAAATCACTGGAGCTCCAAAATTGTAGTTACATAAAAACACAAGGGAAGATTTTACATCAATAAACAAATAGTATAGGGTGACCTGTAACAATAAATCATGAATCATGTGAGCAAATCAGAAGAGGCAAATGCCGAGTTATCTGCTGGAAATATGAAAAAGGTTTTACGCACTGACATGGCGAAGAGCAAAAGGAAAAGGTTAGACACAGAGACAGCGTCTTTGTACGAGGAGTGTCTTGCTTATATCTATCACTTTTTTTTTTATGTGCAAGTCAATGAATATGAATGAATATGCAAAGTGCCAGTACCAATTGGCCCTGAGTGTCTTGGTTATATCCGTCACTTTTTTTTTTTTGCATAAAAAGGAAAAAAGAAACTACATGATGAGTCTTGGGAAACTAATCCCAGCGATATCCTCAAGAAGGATCGATAGACACTCGGGGGGCGCGGTTACAGAAGTAGTGAGCCCTAGGTTACATTGAGCAGCAAAATTCGCTAGCCAATCAGCACTCCGATTGCCTTCCCTATAGGTATGACGAGGAAGGACTGTCTAGTTGAGTTTAAGCAGTTCATTGATGCCAAAGAGGAGGGGATCGGACAATCGGGTGCGGGAAGTGGGGTCCGAGAACGCATGCAGCGCCACCTGGAAGTCAATTTCCAAGACTACTCTGCGGTAACCCAGGTCCCAGGCTAGATGCAATCCGGAAAAGACCCCCCAGAGTTCAGCAGTGAAAGAAGAGCACCAATCGAGATTGTGAACAAAGCCTCCAAGCCAGGCACCAGTATGATCGCGGATGAGTCCACCAGTAGAGGTCAAGAGGGGGTCGGTTTTGCTCATCCGGTCCGTGTTGAGTTGCACCCACCTGGGGGTTGGGGGATGCCATCCTATGTACTATTCCCTGCAAGGTCGTCGACCTGGAGTTGTTTGAGCTTGCCAGACGGAAGCTGTGTATAGCTGCTGAACATAGTGTAGGATGCAATGAACCGAAGAAGTCGGCCATGTGAATTGTGGGTCGAAGATAGATCGATTTCGCCAGGACTATAAGTACCAACAAGCAGTCTCGAAGATGAGGGGTCAGTCAAAGCCACAGAACTGCCGGTGGCGTTGAAGATTGCAGAGTATCCACTCGGGAACCCGAAGATAGAAAAAGTCAGGAGAGAGGGCATGGAGTGAGAAGGTGAGCCACATGCGTCGCGCGTGTGGACAATCGCGCATAACATGAATAGAGGACTCGTCTTCGTGAACATGCAAAGCGTCGGTACCAATTGGCCCTTTCCCAGAAAGTAGAAATTCATCTACTTTTCAAACTAAATACACAAAACAAAAACTGAAAACGAGAAGAGATTCAAAGATTGCAAAAGGGTTAGCAATTCATTAAGATTAGAGAAAATAAGCCTTTTAAGAATTAACAAATACACACAATTGTAGAAATTGAGTCAACTGGAACTTTATTATATTCAAAATTGATTCATCAACAATTTTCAAACTCAAATTAAGTTTGGGTTGTTCCTATTGAGTTTAAAACAAATGCTTAAGCTTGTTTATTCAGTTTTTTTTAAATGAGCTTATTAAAAAATTAATATGTAATAATAAATTTATATAATATGTAAACTTATTATTATATATAGGCTGAAAAAATTCTCACTAATAATTAATTCTATTTTGAAATAAGTACAAAAATCATTTAATTATTATTAAAAAATAAGAAGACCTGTTGAAATTATAAAAGAATTTTTGTAAAACGTGAGGTCATATTAACGTTGTTAAGAAAGTAAAAAACTTTCTAGTAGCCTTACGTTACGTAATATATCGTTGGTAGAAACATAAACAATGAATGTAATGTTTATAGCATAGGAGATGATGACAGGAAATAAAGATGGAGTTTGCTGAGAATGTTGCATACCCCCTTTTCGGTTGAAGTATATGTGTAGTTCTTACGACACAACATATTTGGCAATTAAGGAATTGTCGACCTAGCTAATTAATTCTAAGACAAGCGTTCCAACACAGATGGGCGGTGTAGAAGTCAGCAAGGTTATGGAGGAGAATTGGACATTTCAAACAACTTAATACGACCCAACGCGTAGAATCAAATTTGTAATGCTGTAAAGAAACCATCAATACTTCCTTCCATTCTTCATCTGATTTTTGTCAAACAAAATATTGGGTTTCCTTGACCCTATATATAGTTTGTTGTACCGTACGTAGAACAAGAAACTATTTCCTCTAGATTAATCAAGGAAACTGCTTTCATAGATGATATAATAAAGAACGACCAAGCTGAAAGCTTATAATTGATTCGGCATTTGTGAAAGTTGTGAAGGCACAATGGTATTGACTTGGACCTTCGATCGGATTCAATAGAATGAATTATTGGCAAACTCAATCTCACCTGGAGACGTACATCCGGTCCTGTGTTTAAACTTTAGCAAACTATAACATATAGCTTGTTTATTTTATAATATGCTTTAGGGACTCACCATTAAGTCTTGTAACCTCAATGGCCAGCGCACAAATTTGAGTCGAGAGTGGAGACTTCTTTTTTTTTTTATACCATTTCTTCGGAGTAGTTAATGCCCGATATGGACACGGACGGTTGAGTTGGCCATCAGTTATTATATCAAATCAATCCACCTGGAATGGATGGCAGGGTATACTGTACAAATTGAAATAGAGATGGGATAAATTTTGTTTTGTTTTCCTATGCATTGTACAGGAGACACTCTTACGAGAGACACTCTTACGATTACTAAACTAAGTCCTTTCAGGACTAACAAGATTGAGATCATCCATCCATTTTCATAATTATATCAAACTTTAGATTTGGTTATGTCGGATTCTGGCTGAACTGAACGTTGCCGTTATGCTCCATATGATCGACTGCTTTCTGTATTAGCTTCAACGTCAAAACACCTGCAAAACAAGAAAGACACGTCGGGGTTGTGTCCCGATTAGCCCCTCCGACGATCAAGTCAGGTTTTTTTGGTGAAGGTAGGTCTGCTATAATCAAAGAGAATTAGGGTTGTGTTTTGCATACCTCTGTTATGGGAGAATTATACCTTATATATATGGGATGGATGCTAGGGTTAGGTTTTTACGTGTGCACGGGGATCTCTCTCATGCGGACGGGCTGAGAAGAGCGTGGATCAGGCTTGGGCTTGGCATAGCCATTAGGTAGGAGAGGGTCTTTGAAGAAAGGATCGATCGGCCCACGGGTGGTCTTGACTGGGTCCGGGCTCAACACGGCCGGCCCAACCAGTATCTATTTCTCGATGCACTCTTAGGAGTTTGGACCTCTCTCTAGTTATTAAATGCAGAGGCTTAATTGAAGGAAAAACGTCAAGAAAACTGAACCCTTCTGTCATCTCCACTATGCCTTTAACAAGCTTTACGATTTCTTGCCTCTGCCTTATCTTACCGAAGGCTGTCCTTGCAGTGATGTTAAGTGTTAAGTCATTTGCCATCTTGGTCAGGTTATTCATCGATGACAACTCTGCTTTGTAAGAAATGGTTTTGACTAAGTTTAGTATCTCTTCTTCCCTCACTGATCTAAACAACTGCACACGTCTTCTGCTGAGTAATTCCAGAATATAAAGCTTTTTCATTTGTCTCCAATACTCTCCATATGGTGCAAAAGCTACGTCTTTATAACCATAAGACAAGATACTTGTACAAAATACACGAGGCCTTGTAGCAAATTTGGAGTCAAGATTCTTCGTCACTTCTTTTGCAAGTTCTGCCGAAGAAATTGTTGGAAAATGATTCAAAATATTTTAGATTTATTAAGGATAAATAAGTCTTTTCTTTATGTTGAGAATGATTCTAATTGAAGTAGTCAAAAGTAGTAATCTGGAAGTTAGAGTTAGTAGATATGGTCAGAATAATATTCCTTGAATATAGGAGTATCGGTAGCTTTAGTTATTTGTTCTGTTTCTGCAGATGTATGAATTGCCTATATAAAGGCATTTTCAGTATGAATAAAAATACCTCTTGCAATGTCTTGTTTCGTCCTCTGTTGCTCATCAATTTCCTTTTATATTTGTTTTTGGTCCTTTGCTCAAAACCAACAATTGGGTGAATGATTGGAGACTGCTCATTTCAGTGGTTACCACTCTACTTCCCGCAAGCACTCTTTACACCACAGTTGCGGAGTTCGTGAATGAAGTCGATCTCTGGCTATTTCATCAATATCTCCCTTCTACAGTTTGCCTGGAAATTGCGGCGATTCATCTCAATATAGCAAACACAGCAGAAGATACCATAATTTAGGGATAAACAAATCATGGGAGATTTACAATAGATTCTGCCTATAATTTAATCGAAGGCAATACCACACTTGAGTTTAGCAACCATTGGGAGCAAGGTCACAACGAATTAGGGCGTTTCTTTGGTTATTGGCGAAACAAAAGCTACTGACCAACCACCAACGAGTGGTTAAACATCTCACAATGGATAGCAAATGTCATTTCTGTGGGATTGAAGGGTCCACTTTGCATGATCTTCGGGATTGTCTGCAAGTGAAAGCTTTTTGGTGCAAATTTTCCTCAGAAGTGGTTGACACAGATTTTTTTCATCAAGATGTGGAGAGGTGGGTAAAATCCAATCTTATGAAGCACTCACAACTGCAGCAGATTCACTGTACCATAATTTATGGAGTAGCTTGCCGGGTTTTGTGGCATTGGCATAATAAAAGCATCTTTGAAGTTAACTTTGAGTGGCCAGTAAACGGGACTAGAGTAGTTATGGACCACGCCAATTGGATAGTTAGGGCAAGGGTAGTGGAAAGCTATGTTTATAGAGATCAGGGATTACCCGCCGATCATCTTATAGGTTGGATCAAACCGATGGAAGGTTGGGTCAAGCTAAATACTGATAGAGCGACAAAACATGAGCTAAACATTGCCACTACTGGAGGATAGATTAGGGATTGTCATGTTCAGTAGTGCGGGGGATTTCTCCATCACATTGGAAGGGCCTCGCTGATAGCTTCCGAATTCTGGGGAGTCTAATCAAGACTTAACATGGCCCGGACGCTTGGATATCGATGAGTGATTCGTCGAAGTGGATTCGTTAGAGGTGATCAATAATCTCTCCTCTTTTATTATACATTCAACTGAGTATTCTTTCTTAGTGACAAGTACCTGTGGCCCACTCCACCCAGCGTGGGAGGTGAAGTTTCAACACGTGTATCGCGATGGGGACCAGCGTGCGAATAATATGGCCGCTCTTGCTGTGTTATCAAGCCCAGGCCTCCATATTCTTCAGGAGCCTTCGACACTAGTCATGACTCACCTACGTCGTGATCAACACGAAATTTTGTATCGCAAATCTCTGCGTTAGTTAGGGTGTTTGTTTAGTTTGGTTTTGGTGTTTTTTCCTCTGTAACAAAAAAATCAAAACATTGCATTCCTGTTGGTTATAGTCCATAGTTCAAAGCATACAAGTTGTACAATATGATGATTGGAAAGGTAATAATAAGTAGATATGTTATCCTTAATAAAGAAGAAACTTGGAATTAGACTAACAGTAAAGAACACTCAGATGTTCATGATCCAAAAAATAAAGAAAAATTCTTGAATAAACAACTCTAAATGGCAGCAATTCAACAACCAGTGGCTCAGCTCTCTCTGAGTCTTTAATAAGCAGTCAATCTACACTAATAAGCAACCCTTCTTCACATTCATTCTTGTCTAGCGAAACATAAACAACAACCTAAAAGTTCACGTCTAGCTGCTGAAGTTAATGCAGGAAAAGTCATCTCTCATTGTCGAGTTACAAAACAACCTGCTTAGATGGAAGATTATGAAATTATTAATTTTGTTTTGTTTCCAAATTGTGTTCTTACAACCTTTAAGAATGCAGTCAAAGAAGAAAAGTGATAAAAAAACAACGAAATTTGAAATTGATGCAATTAAAAAAATCGAACCTGGAAATTAATTGATCTACTAGAAGGCAGAGATGTTATTAGGCTAAAATGGTTATATAGAATAAAGTACAATGTTGATAATTTAATACAAAAGTAAAAGGCACCTTTGATTGTAAAAGGATAATTACAATAACAAGGTATTGATTTTGAAGAAATATTATCACTAGTAGCTTGCTTACGTAAGAACTTTCTTTGCTTTAGTTGCTTAACTTAGCTGACATGTATATCAATTTGATATTAATTATGTACTTTTAAAAGGTGAGCTAAAAAAAGAGGTTTATTTTGCTCAAAATAAATATTTTAATATTAAAGGCAATGAAAGTAAGGTATATAGGTTAAGGCCTTATATGACCTCAAACAAGTCCCACAAGCATGGTATAAGAAAACTGATTCTTATTTTCAAGAAAATAGATTAGAAAAGAGCAAAAATGAACTGAGTTTTTATGTGAAAAAGTAAGGTAAATATGATTTTTTTTGGTGGTATATCTCTATGTTGATAACATAGTATATATGGGGTCTAATGAGCCTATTGTCATTGAATTTAAGTCTTGCATAACGAAAAAAATTTGGGATGACTGATTTGAGTTTGTTTACATTATTTACTTGAAATTGTAGTTAATCAACGTAAAGATGGAATTTGAAGTTAATCAAAGTAAAGATGAAATTTTTATTTCTAAAAGAATATGGAACTGATCATCTCAAAATATTTTGGTATGCTGAATCGTAAGACTACTCTTACACACATGAATGTAAATGAGAAGGTCCTTATTATCAGTTTTGGTATTTGACACACTAAAGCAGCATATTTTAAATTGGCTGGATTTACTGACAGTAATTGGGCAGGTTGCTTGGATGATAGAAAGTGTACATCAAGTCATGTGTTTCTTTTAGCTTAGGTGATGTTTCGTAGAGCTTAAAGAAGCAACATACTATAGCATTGTCATTGTCGGAAGTTAAATATGTTACAGCAACATCATTAGCATGTCAAGCAGTTTGGCTAAGGAGGTTATATACGGATCCTTAACTCGGCTCACAGGTCAAGTCTAAACTTGGAAACAGTTGGATCACCGACCATTTCATCAGCAAAGACCAAATGGGTCAAAAAGTCTAAGCAAATTCCATTTAGTTGGTCGGGTGTTCTTCCTTTAAGACCTCCATGTCTCGATGCCTTAAACACGGAGAAGCTCGATTTTGACCATTCATTTGAAGGAATAGCTCCAATTTCTGTGGAATTTAGATGAGGAAGTGGACGATTCATGACTTAGATGTCTTAAGCGCGTAGAAGCTTGATTTTGATAATTTATTTGTAGGAACAGCTCCAATTTCTGTGGAATTTAGACGTGGGAGTGGACGATTCATGCTTTGCTTCTCGTTTTGACCTTCAAAAGCAGTCCAATTCGGTGGGTTGCTAGGAAAGCGAATGGTTTCATTTAATGATTTATCCATTATGCATTTAGATTACGTGTTTCACAAACATATTAAAAAATGAACCAAAATACTAGAAACTATGATATAATTAGAAAGATGGAGAAGAAGAGTGCAGTGAAATTGAAACACAGTCCCTAGATTTTGATCTCCAGGGTTTAAAAAACACACCAAACCCCTAAAAGAAGGAAAGTCGCTTGCTTGATTTGAAAAAGGGTAAGTGGGTGGGTAAAGAAAGAGCTATTTCTTTTGAAAAGTCTGAAACCCTACCCATCTCCCAAAAAAGCTGTAAGACTCATCTTCAAGACGTAGGGAAAACTAAACGTGGTCAACCGGTCAACCACGCAAAAAAGACGAACATATCATCGAAAACCCTCTTGGTGCATGAAAATGGAAGCAGCCTCATAGCAAGAGCAACACATTGCAGGTGGTCCAGAAATAAAAATGGTGACAGTCACTGGCAGATCTTTCTCTCAGGAGGTCTTAGAAAAAAGGAAGATGAAAAGTAACAGCCTAAAAATTTCTGTCTTCGGTTGAGCGAAATACTACAGTAGAGCCTGTCGTAGGTTTCTGACGAGATCCTTGACTGTGATGGAGGATTTCACATCCATCTGCAAGAAATGAGTTTAAAAGGAAACAGTTGAGGTGGGATTGAACCGCCAAACTATACTCTTTTGATGTCTGTGAAATATGTTAAGTTGAAGAAGCGGAATGAATTTGAAAGGAAGCCAGAAAGTTCACCTGGGCGATAACGGTAACGTTAATGGTGGAACTCCCAAATGGTATGACACTGGTGCTTGTAACATTTAGGTGGAACTTTTCTGCTTCGCTTAGAATTTTCAGTAAGCTTCCTTCCTGCTTTTCACAATGGATTCTTATAAGCACATCACCGTCTGAAACTTTCACTTCTACCTCAGGCAGGGAATGGATGCAGCAGCCAGAGTTCCCTTCAGTTGAAGATGATTCATTGCCAATGTATACTTGAGACTTCTTCACGAAGATTACTGATTCTAATGATTTATTAGTAGTTTGTTCTTCAAGTGTCTTCACAAGTTCTTGAAGATGTTTCAAGTACTTAACAGCGTCTCCAAGAACAGACGCCTTGTCCGTCTGCAAAACCGAAGAATATATGAGAATCTATTTCCTGGGAAAACAGTCAGATTGGAAAGTTAACCTTTAAGACTTGCATTTATAATTGACACAGCAGAGACTAACTATATATTAGTGAACTAATGCAAGTTGTGATTAACTTTGTGCCTCACTAATCAACACCAGAGGAAAGTAGCAGCAATATAGGTTAACTTTACATGCAAATCGATAGCTTTACACAACCAAAGTCGTAAGTAAATTGCATCATGTGAATGTAATTGTTATGGTAATAATATCGAAACAATCGAAGTCTGCAATTATGGTACGTAATTCCTGATGTATTACCAGCAAAATTCCGGTATTACTTATCAATTCTTCATATAAATCCTTTAAACAAGTAGACAGTTAATTTATACCTTCTTTAGTCCAGGTACAATAGCTGAAAGAGCAATGAATCGCTGGCTGATCTTCTCACGCCGCTTTCTCTCGGCCATTACATGGTCAAGTGCATGTACAGGAGTCCTACTCATTGCACCAGCTGCCCTTTTGGTACCCTGACCATAGTTTGTGGAACCATTGGGAATCAAAGAGGAGTAGTTCACACCTTCGTAGGTTCCAATCTTAGTCTTGGTCCTTGCGTTTGAGTCACGGAAGTATTGAGAAGTAGGCGGAGAGGAACTTGAGTTCTCGAAAGAGATGATCTGAGATGATGAAGAAGGAGAAGACTTGGAAGATATTTGGTCCGTGGTGCAACAGCTCCAGCTGTTGGTCTTTAGCTGTTTCGTAGGCCTCTCAACTTCAGTTTCTAAAATCTGAATTGATCCATCGGTGAAGTTTTGTGTGGGTTGGAAGTTGAAATTCTGGGAGCCGTCGTTTGTGGAGTAGCCGTTGGAATAAAAAGACTGAAAGTTCAGATGATCCATTGAGTCAAAAGGACTCAATGGGTAATGATAATCAAAAGCTGCATCTTCCGTTCCCTGTGAATTGAAATTCAATCAAAACATAAATGCAAAAAGCGACAAAAATTATAAAATTGGATGAGAAATTCATAATCTTCTTAACTTGCAAATGATATTCACCTGTTCAGGCAACCAATTTGCTGATGAAAGTTCCATTAAAGCTACCTTGAATGTTTCTTTGACAATGGCCTACAAGACCCTGCTAGAAGAAATAAACCAAGACGCTGAAACTTAGATTTGGGGCACCTGATACTTGTAATTCAATGATTTCAGATCTCAGAATCTTTTATATACTAACATATATTCCATATGCTTATGAAAGTAAACCAGAAGGAATCAGAAACGTGCAGAAGAAACTTGAACTTTGAGAGGAAGAGAAGACCCAGAAAGGTTCTAATCAGTTTACGAGTCCATTACACTAATTCTGCATCAACTTTGTTCTTCATCTTTAACATAAAAGCAGAAAAGGAAAAAAAAAAAAAGACCGACCCAAGAAATTAAAGGAATTTACAGATGCAAAATAACTTCAAGACAACGAAAAACTTTATTTTCTTGCTATTTTCCCAGATGTTCACTAAAGAAAAAAAAAAGCACTCACTCATAAAGCTAGAAATTCCAGGTTGAAATTATATTTCTGGATAAAGATAGCTACTGGATGAATGCATCTTCAGGAAGATTGGATTGTTTGTTTAACACAGACACACAGTCCTAAAGGGGTTATACTGGAGTTGAAAGCTTACCTTCTTCACTGAAGACCAAGAAGACAGGAGAGCTAAGACTTCCCTTTCTGATGTATTCCAAAAGATACAACTTTTCAACCATCTTATACATGAAGGAAGGCAATGGCTCGTCGTCGAACACGGTCTATACAGGCACGTGTGAAAATGGTTCGGCTCTTCTTGTTCTTGGCTCGGGTCATTTGTTGACCGTGGATTTTTCTTTACTCGCCAATTAGGTATACTATAAGTATACACGGCCACGAGTAATTAAAGTTAAACATGGGGAATTACTGTACTCCATTTACAAAGAGTAAAATTCTTGTGCCCTGGTAAAATTCACAGACTATTAATTTCAACTATCTTCTACCTCTAATCAAACCTCAATGTCTTAAACGACTCCTTAATTTCAACTATTAACTATACAATTAAGAAGTCGAGTGCTTGATTAGTTGGTACGAAAAGAAATGAACGACTAAATAATTAAAAAAGATAAATGGTAATATATTATAATTAAATAAATAGTATTTTTATATATCTTTTTTAGGTAAAATTTATATTTTTAATATAGTGAAAAATAAAATTTATATTTATTTTCACTTCTCACTATATTTATTATAATTCGTGTTATTATTCTCCCGTGGTAGTTAACTATATATACATATACAAATTCCTCATAACTGATTAGATTTTACAACCAATTGAAGAACAAGATGCCATTTAGCATTAAAAGTCAAAAAGGGTTTTGAAAATTCATATAGCTCTTAGCTTAGTAACGTTTCTTTTATAAATATTTTCTTTCTTTTTCAATATTACAGATGAATAATTCATTTGTTATTCTATAAAACTGGAGTGCATCTGGCATTATGGAGGAATCGAGGAGCTATAAGTATGGGCCATAGCTAGGCATAATTTATGATAAAGCTATGCTTGAAGTTCTTGATGACAGAAAACTGGAAACAAGCTGGCACCATTGACAAACCTGCATCGCTTAGATGCAGGTAATAATACGTGTTTAGCACAATCTAATCCATCATAGATATCTATTTTTCATGTAGCCTAAGCACGTTTGTTGGCTTTTTCTAAATACTGATGTGTGATTTGTGAATCATTTGTTTTGTCTAATAAATCATTATTGTGGCAACACTGTGCTGACATGCAAACTTCATTCGTGAAGTTTAATTGCAAGGTTGTGCTGTGTTAAGTTGTGCGAAATTTTACCAAAAAAAATAAATATCAAAAAATGATGAAAGTCTTTATAAATATAAAAAGCTTATTAATTATTTTTAAAATTGTAATTATCCTAAATTCTAATAATTAATTATAAGTCCTATTAATTCTGCTTAGACTTTAGGCGCTACAATGAGGTAGTTACATTTATGTTGCTGTTGTGGATCAAGTAATAAAAACGATCGCTTTGTTAATAACTTAAGTGAGATTAAACCGTAATTTACTCCCTTATAACTCTATCGGGTCAGAGTGTGGGGACGCTTAGGGTGGACAATTCCACCTTTTGATTGCAAAAGTGGTTAGATCCAATCGAATACATTATTTCCTCTCTTAGCGTCTATAAATTGACAACATGGCCGTCAAAAGTAGAAAAGGCAGAAAGAAAGGTAACCCATAAACAAAATATACAAGTACAGAAGAAAACAAGGTTATGATAATATTGCATGTATTGTATGGTGCTGTGGTCAGAGCTCAACATTTACATTGCATGTGCCAAACTGACGATACTTGATTGGAAGCTCCGGAAAGTTAGGGCACGTGGTGAACATGACTAAAGAGGAACCTCGGCGGAAGCCATCGCAGGTGTGGTGTTGGAGATGTTTATCTTCGACTCTAAAATTGGATCCGTACGGTGGACTAACTTGAAAACACGGTTTTAATGGCGGATCTGGGACCAATTTTAGTGTTCTAGAATCTTTTAGCTTGACTGTGGCATTGCTACTTCTTTTTGTTTAATGTTTGTTATGAAAGTAATCATCGTGTGAATTTTCTTGCGAATATTAGATCGTCACAGGTACGTATGTGATCTTATTGATCGACTCTATCCTTTAAACTTCGTCTGCATCTTGACGGCGACTATCATTTTATTGCCTTTACGAGGAATTACTCTTTCCCAGCTATCCCAGCTTTTCCCCTCCTCAATTAAAAAAAAAAAGTATTTGTTGACAGTTGCATTACCATTTTAAGTTGAGGTGTACTCGATTTCATAGTTGACCAATTGTGGCAGAAATCATAGTCTAATGTTGGATTTAGGACAAAGTTTTAGTGGATAAAAATACAATTTTATTAAATACATATTTTAAATGTTATAAATTCCTTTATAAGCTTATATCATCTTTTTGTTTGATTTAAAATTTTTGGTTTAATTTATTTGTATTTAACAATACATTTTCAATTAAATTTCAACTTTGGTATTTCTTTTTTAATTCTATTTTAAGTTTTTCAAGATGTCGTTATTATGGCAATTTAATATTAATTTTAATTCAATTTTTAAAACACTAATTTTACGTCTTTATTTTTTATTTTATCTACAATATTCTATTCGACTCGGTAAGACTCTTATTAGTTGTTGTTATTGTTGTTGTGGAGATTTCACTTATAAATTGGATTTGCTTGTCCATACTTAAAAATAAAAATATATTTTCTCTAAATTTAATTCAAAATAATTAGATGCGAGACCAATTTGTGAATAATATTAGAATAAAATTTGATGGGCAAATGCAAATGAATTTAATTATATATTTATGTGGTCAAAATCCTTAATTTTTAAAATTTTAATAAATCACTTAAAAATGTTTAAAATGAGTATGCTTAAAATCTATACGGTTCAACATATTCATAAAACATTCTGATTTCTCACGATGAAATTTATAAGCGAATCTTAAGCTGTACGGTCTATGCTCCCACCTGCTACCCCACTGTACAACGTCATTGATGACACCTGAAACAAGTTTAAGCCTTTCCAATCACATGATAAGCGTGATCGGATGGTTGAAATTAATTAATTCCTACAGTTTATTTTAATTGCTTACGAAAAAGTGGGATTTGGGATGCATTAAGTCATGACAGAAACTTAATTATGTGTGTAATCTCTTGCATCAAACCTTCTCCTCACTTTCTTAATTAATGTATCCATCTTTTGAGACCGTTTGCCCAATTATGGCTAAATTAATTAATTCTTAAATTTAATAACCCCATTAGGTTTACCTCTGAAAAGCACTGTTTCGTTGCTTAGCACATGGTTGCTTGGATCAGCATACCATCACAGTGACGTGTTACATATAAGAACTAGGTTTATTGTACTAAGTCATACTCCGTCCGATTCATATTAAGTGTCGTTTTAGATACATTTTAATTATTCAAAATAAGTGTCATTCTTGACTTTATATGCATGTTTATAATCTTTCTTTCAAAATTAACCTTTCATTTCTCTCTCATCTTAATTATACAGATCACAATTTCAAGACAATCTCAAAGCAATTTCTCTCTCATCTTAATTTAAGATGCTGATTACCGGAATCACGAGATAATTTTATGGGAGTATTAATAAGGGTACATCTATAATTTCATTAGCTTTTTTAATAAACGTGTATTTTTCTAAAACGACTCTTATTATGAATCGAAGGGAGTAACTCTTAAGTGAGTAAAGGTTTATGCATGGGTGAATCAAGTTTTTTTAGATACCACGTACATACCAATACTGTTTTCCTTTCTTTCTATGAATGCTATTAAGAAGGCATTATTTTATGTTATGCAATGTAACATGAACCGACATTTTAACGAGGGAGCAAGTCAAAAGCACATACACACTTGTTTTTTCTCTGATTTCTGGTGGATTCTCTATGCTTTAAAACTCTTAACAAGTGGTGTAGTGGATGATTTTGAATTAGAGTGGGAATCTTAGACTTGAAGTGATCTACAAAATAATAGCAACTGGTTCTTTGCTTGAACCAATTGCTATTATTTCTCTAATTTTAATTGATTTTTGTCACTAAGCACAAATTGAAGAATTCCAAACTTAGGAGCGAGGAGTCCAACATTATATATGCATATAATTAATCTTGTCCTTTAAAGAAAAGAAGGATACTATCACACACCGTGAAAATGGAGCTCAGTTGACATGGTGTCATCTATGATTAAACCATCCACCACATCACTGTTAATCCACTTCATAAGGGATCATTTTATAACCATCCACCACATCACTGTTAATCCACTTCATAAGGGATCATTTTATAACCCTGTTTGACAATTAACTGATTCTATTAATTATTAGCTGATAGCTGATTATATTAGTTGATTTGACCAGCAGATTATATTAGCTATTTGTCATTTAATGTTTCATAAAATTAAATGTTTAATATTAGTTGTTTATGTGTAAAATGAATTATAAGGACATGATTTAAAAAAAAGTATGAAAGTATGATTAAATTAAAAAATTAAATTAACTTCTAAAATATTACTAATAAAATCAACTGGGAATTTTTTTTCAAATAATTAAGAATACCTTTTTAAATTTATTAAAAATTTAAAATTACTTAACTTCAATTAAACTCATTTAATTGGAATTTAAGTATTTAAAAAAATAAAAAACCTAACAAAACAATTTGCTTACACCGTCAACGTAGTGTAGCTTGATTTGATAAGTAAGGTTGGAGGTTTTTAATCTTAAATTAGTAAATTACTATTCACATCTCTCACAAGTACTTCTCACGTTTAATTAGTTGATTGAGTTTAATAAGCCAATTCAATTAGCTGAATCATTAAACACAATAAATAGTTATTTAATATAATCAATAAAGTAAAATGGTCAATCAGCTATTTTTTTGATCGATA
Organism: Erythroxylum divaricatum; assembly: GCA_025434745.1. NCBI lineage: Eukaryota > Viridiplantae > Streptophyta > Magnoliopsida > Malpighiales > Erythroxylaceae > Erythroxylum > Erythroxylum divaricatum. The sequence goes on along the minus strand of JANTPM010000246.1, from coordinate 4,160,597 downwards.
AGTCATTTAAAAAAAGGGCTTTTGTACTTTTTTTATTAATTATGCTGTAATTTGGATTTATTTCAGTCAATATTTTATTCTCATATCTAATAAAGTCTGTCGTTGTAAGTATCGAGACGGGAATCCGATTAATATCATGAATAGCTACATCCACACAGACTTTATCTGCGTTAATAAAATGACATCAATCAAATCCCATCTGAACAAGAACGGAAGGAAGAAACTGAATAGAATAGATTATCTGGAAGGCCGGCTGTACTTTCTTTCCATACGATGCAAGTAAATTCAAATCCTTGGGTGGGGTACATTCCGGTCTCCTGTTGGCCAGACCGAGATTTTCGCCGCCTTATTCTTGAAATCTATTAGCTCGAAGTTATTAACACACTTTCCTCTTTCTAGCAGGTTTTGACTAAGGATCTTTTGTTGGTTGCAAGTATTTACGAGTTGTTACAGCGAAACTGGGAGATGGTTATACGACATGTCGGGCGAGAGGGAAACCAGTGCGCTGACAGACTGGCGACTTGTGTCATTTTCTTAGCTCCGGGCCTACACATTTTTAGGGAGCCTTCGGTAGTCGTCCAAGAGCTTCTGCATCATGATGTAGGCGGGGCTTTATACCCCCGTCATATGTGATCATACTTGTACCTTTCCTTTGTAATAAAAAAAATTCAAATCCTTTGACTCAAAAGGTGGAACGCCTACTTTAGACACCCTCATATTTCGGCTCGATATTATGTGAGAGAGGTAAACCACAGTTTGATCCCAGCTAATTTTTTGAAAAGACAGCCTAGTACTTAGTGCGTATAAGAAGTCACTACATTGGATGAGCTCCCACACTATCGCTGTAGAGACTCGACCCTAAAACTTTGGACTCACTTTCCTTCCCAATAAAAGTAACTAAAAAGGAAGAATAAAGAAAAAGGAGACTATTCAATTGATAATGTTGAGTCGATGGTTAAATTAATGTCCGATTTTTCAGGAGTAAGTAAAAGGCAATTAAGTTTGTTTAGAACAGCCGGCGAAATATGAAAGCAGCTCGATCGTATCCCCATAGAAAGATTTATAATTAACTTTCGTGGTTAAGACTTAAGAGTTTCCTAAACACCTTTTTCAATCTTTAATTAATTCGGAGAGAGGTCGACTTGCAGCTCAATTATGTGAATTAATTCACCTTATTTTGGCGTTTTTTAATTAATTCAGATTAATTAATTAAGAACGACATTGCTCAAGTCATCAGCCTGTCTCACATTGACCTCTATTTTGTACTTATCCACATCATAGTCCTAAAATGTAAACTCGCATACCTTGTTTTGTTAATCACGTCAATAAAATATTAATACAAATTTTAAATTGAATTTTTCAATCTTTAAAATTTTAAATATTTAATTAAAAAATTAAAAATTATGCATTAAAATGAACAAATCTACATTTTTTGAATTATTATTATTATTAACTATTAAAAGAAGAGCATATAAAGAATATTAATGTTTTGGTTTTAAGTTGTTGATCCCGATAATAATAAGTTTAATTTAACAAATTAGAAATTGGTCCAATTAATTTAAATCGGTTATTAGATTATAAAATATTATTATAATTATAAATTAAATAATTTATAGAGTGTAACAATATCTTTTTAGTCTCGATTTGAATTTGACCAAGATCAAATTTAAAACATGCGTTTTGACAAAGTTCGAATTATATAATAGAAGGCAACCAATCCGACTCATTGTTGTCCCAGTTTCTAGTGTGAATCAAACAAACAACTCCATTATTGAAGTACGGTTAACTAGTTGGATTATACCGAGCAATTTACAGGAGCTCGCCATTATTTTTTGTTCAAATCTCAAGAACAACGTACACTGGACTTCAGGAAGGAGAAAACTGCAAAAAGACAAGTGTGGAATCGAACTTCTAAGCAACGTGCGCCTCGACAACCATATACTTTGCGGTCAACCATAAACCACGCAAAAATGTGAAACGAAAAACCTACTTGGTCTATATATGCAACTTCACGGCAAACACAAGCTTTTGCTAATAATTAATGGCGATTCGGATATGTAGTGGACTTCAATTTTGAATACTACACGCAACTTCGTTGGACGGACTGAATTTTGATTCTTATCGGTTCTTCACATCAACTTCGGAAGAGCCAGTCTTAGATTTCTAACCAAATCCTTCACTATCATCGATTCCTCGTCGTCCATCTGCAGAAAGACAATTTCATCTGTATCACTCAAACTCATAAAACAGAAACCATTTACCAGATCAGATGATAAGTTAATATTAGTTTTAAGGTAATATGACACTATTCTTTACACTAGGCACACTTAAAGATGAACTGTAAACACATATACTTGATGCTCATGTACTTATATGTTGTGAATGAAGTCTCAGTTTACTGATATGTGATTAGCTTCTAAAAGGGTATTGGAAAACAGTACGTATCCGAGCAACCATGGTAATGTGAAGGGTGCATGGAATTTCCAAATGGCAGGACACTGGCAGTAACAATAGATAGATGAAGATTCTCCATTGCATTAATTGGTATTTTGGCAAGAACACCATGTCAGTGTATTCGTGTGAGTAGATCCTTGTCGGAAACTGTTGCTTCGATCTCCGGGAGAGCCGAATTGAGGTGATCCCCCAAGAGTTGTCTTTGATTAGTGTGGTTGATTTCCTAAATCCAATGTTTTAAAAACCGGACCGGACATTAAACCGGTCGAAGAAAAGGTTTAAGGTTTAGAGGTTCAACCGATAGTGAACCGCTATAAAACCGGTATATAATAAATAAGAAGTAAA
>JANTPM010000246.1:4128182-4149007 GCA_025434745.1 Erythroxylum divaricatum | reverse complement strand
TTTCATTAATATTATGTACAATGAATCTATGTTTTAGATTCATTCAATTAATATGAAACATGAATTTTTCTAAGATATAATGCTTTTTGATGTAATCAAAATTTAACTTCAATCAATTACAAAAAAGTCTTTAAATTAATAAATATTAATTTATCGGTTAATTAATATGTTTATAAAATAATAAATATTATGATCCCAACAATATTAATTTATAGAGATTTTACTGTATTTATAATAAGAGACTAAAAAATTATATGATAAAGCGAAAAGTTATTTAACTCATTCAAATATTAAGGGGCGCTTGTTTGAGGGCAATGGGAAAACAGGTACAGATATAGAATAAAAGCTCATGTTTGGTATCAACAGAGATAATACTTTCATTCCTCCATTTTCAGCAATACTCTATTCCTCTAGATTACTAGATGAATGAGATTTATTATTAGCTATACTCCATTCCTATTCCTTATTATATTTATTCATGTTCTCATTCTCATTTTTCTCTGTGAACCAAACTCCCCCTTAATATGATGTTGCCAATATTATAATTTAATTCACCTCTTAAATTTGATTTGAACTAATTAAATTAAAGTAAATTAAATAATTAATTTATTATAATAAATTAATATTTTAATTTAACTTTAAAAATCGTAATATAGTAAATATTTAATTGGTTAAAATGTAATGTTTTTACCCTATGTATTTTATTGATATTAGTCATTATCATTTGCGAATCAAACAAACACCTCCATCATTGGATACCAAGTAATTGGGAAAAGGTGCAAGTATAGTGAGCTAGTTTGATTATACCGAGGAATTTACAGGGACTTTGACAGTACTTTATGTTCAAATCTCAAGAACAACATACAATAGAGTCCAGGAAGGACTCAACCAGAAAGAAGAAAAAAAAAAGACAAGTACGGGATCGAACTCCTAAGCAACGTGCGCCTGGATAACAGCAGGAATATGCGGTCAACCCTCAACCACGCAAAAATGTGAAGCGAATAACCTACTTGGTCTATGCAACTTCACGGCAAACACAAGCTTATGCTAATGTTTAATGGCGATTCGGATATGTAGTAGGCTTAGATTTTGGATACTACACGTAACTTCGTTGGACGGCGTGAATTTTGATTCTTATCAGTTCTTCACATGAACTTCAGAACAGCCAGTCTTAGATTTCTAACCAAATCCTTCACTGTCATCGTTTCCTCGTCATCCATCTGCAGAAACATAGTTTCATCTGTATGACTCAAAACTCATAAAACCGAACCATCTTCTAGGGACGATAAGTTCATATTTGTTTTTAAAGTTAATTTGACACTATTCTTTGCACAAGGCGCACTTAAAGGATGAATTTGTAAACACATATATATATTTGATGTTCATGTACTTATATGGTGTGAATAAATCTCAGTTGAGACACTGATTTGTAATTAGCTTCTAAAAGGGCATTGGAAAACAGTACGTACCCGAGCAACTATGGTAATGTGAAGGGTGGAATTTCCAAATGGCAGGACGCTGGTAGTAACAATAGAAACATGAAGATTCTCCATTTCATTTAGTATTTTGGCAAGAACACCATTTCTTTTCTCGCAGTGTATTCGTATGAGTAGATCCTTGTCGGAAACTGTTGCTTCGATCTCCGGGAGAGCCGAATTGAAGCGACCACCAGAGTTTGAATTGTCACATGAAGAAGAGTCGTCATCGGCAGATAGCTGAGACTTCCTGACAAGAACCACTGATTCCACAGTTTGCTTCTGGGTCTGCTCTTCCAGTTCCTTGACTCTTTCCTGAAGTTGTTTTACATACTTGACAGCATCTCCGAGGACAGAAGCTTTGTCCATCTTTAAAAAAAAATAAATCATGAACATGAATCATTCATGATCTAGTGCCATGTATAGAGAATAGTACTATGAATCCATAATACCTTCTTCAGGCCAGGAACAATGGACGATAGTGCTATGAATCGCTGGCTAATCTTTTCTCTCCTCTTTCTCTCGGCCATAATATGGTCATGTGCAAGCGAAGGATTTCTAGTCATAGACGTGGATTTAGACCTCTTGTTACTTGCTTGGTTGTTCCTTGAATCGTAACGATTCTGGTTTTCGTAAGAAACCTTCGAAATAAAAGGCTGAAAGTTCATGTTCCCTGGAGACAAAGCCTCCTCCTTTGGGTTCAGGTTGAACTCATTGAAGCCTAGACCCCTGAGTAGCTCCTGGGAATCGTTTGTTGGTGAAACTGAGGCCTCAAAAGAAAGAATCTGAAAGGTTGTAGAAGAGGGTGTTGATGGTTGTTCAGCTGTGATGCCTGAGTTCCAGCTGCTGGTTTTCTGCTGTTTAGATGGCCTCCCAAAGCTATTTCGAGTAACATCTAAAGCGGGATTGCTTATGATATGAGTTTTTAGATTAGGGTAAGATGAATGTCTATCCAAAGATAAAGATTTATGGAGATTTTCTCCAACTGAAGTTGTCATATTTTGGGCGATGAACCCATCGACGGAGCTGATATTGCACTGAGAAATGAATTGGTAATCGTCCATACTCTGCAAAAGTAAGACCATGATCAACTCAAAAGAAAACAAATAAATGGCTCCACACAACTCACAATCAAGTCGGGATTTAATTAAAATCACAAGAAAAAGAGACTTGGATCTTATAATCAAAATCCTTGAACTTATGTGGCAAGTGATGAACATTACCAGGTCTGTGAACCATCTAGCTGATGCTGTATCCATGACGAAGCTTCTTTGTTTCCTTTAGATGTAGACCCTGAAGGAATTCCTGATCAGAGCACCAATTCCTTCTCTATATTACAACACTATAGCCTGAAAACTAAAACCAAACCCAGACCTATAGGTACCCAGGAACTTGTGGTTGATCAATATTAGCTTTTAACCTAACTCTCTGACAGTTGACTAAATTCTGGTTTATCCAAGTATTGAAGAACAATCACAGGATCACCATTTTCTTGGAAGTGCTAAAATGGTTTTTATTCTGGTTTTCTATCCAACAACAAACGATGATGTTCCCTTATTATAGTCGAATTCTGATGCACGAATGCATCTCCTACCCACGTGTGAACATTTTGTCTTTACTTAAGACTGTCTCATTATCCAACAGAAAGCCTTTCTGAAGCAAGATGGGATTGACTTAAACAAAAACCAACCTGACATCGATTGAGACACTATGTCTAAGGTTTCGAGTAAAGAAGCAATATATTTCTTATCATTGCCCACCGATCTAAATATATAAGATGGTTACTCACCTTGTTCCCATTGCAAATCTTCAATGATCTTGATGTGATTCTTGTGCTTACTTGGACTATTATGTAACATAGGGTTCATTGACTTTGTTCTTGTTATTAGGAGCATTTATATAATTCTGTTCCTAATAAAAAATGAACTAATTACCAATATAATTATATTTCCTTGCTTTTAAAAATAAGGCTATTTATTGGGTTTAGGTTTTATTAAAAAAATGATAATACCGGGTGTTTTTGTTGGGCTCAAAATTTAGTCAAATAATTTAAGTTCTGATTAATTAAATTAAATTTCAATTTTAAATTAAAATAATATTATTTTGATTAATTATATTAAAATAATTTTGTTTTGATAAATTGACTCGAATTAGTTTGATACGTTAAAATAGAATTAGACAGAAATCAAAATTCGATCAAATTGAATATCCAACTTTGCCAACCCTAGGTTGCTCTTTTCTTTACAAATAGAATTTCAAATTTACTAGCCAATTTGATAAATTTCAGAAGAACAAGTCATTTCATTTGATGAAGATGAAGATCGAATTAACTCCTGAGCTCGTGATTGAATTCTGAATCTAGTAGAACTACACAAACAAAACCTGAATTCTCCAAAGTACAACTCATAACAATTGGTAACATCAATTCATGTCCATCATCACATTATTATGAAATCATTATTGGATTGAGCTGCTAGGAAGAGTTTTACATCCAAAAACATATTATTTTTCTTGAATGGAAAGATCTTCCTAATCTAACTATTGTTGCATTAAAGCTGGCAAAATCGTGTGTCAATTATTGGATAAATGTTTATATATAACAGAGTTGTTGTATATTTATAAATTGTAATAATTATAAATAAAATAAACGTTATGATAATAAAACCATCTGTTATCGTAATATTATGATAATTCACAGAAGGGTTCGTAGTGTTCCAAGTTCCAACAGAGAGGAACCGAAACCATAGAAAAAAGACAAAACAGGGGTCTGGTCCTAATCATTATTGACGACAGATCAGAATCCAAAGATGTTCTCCCTACAAGCCTACACAACAAAACAAAATGGTTTGGTACCAAGTTGTCCTATTCGAAGCATGATGCTTGCAACTTTAGATTTCATGTAATGAATTTGTGTTATTTGATGTTATTGAATTAATATGTATTATTTGTTTACAAGAACATATGTAATATGTATTATTTGTTTGTAATTTATTCAATGTTTATAAAAATGTATTTAATAAGTAATTAAAACCATGAATTTTATAATTTTATCATTATAATTTAAATTAAAGAATAAAGAGTTTGTGGTTCCAGTTTGGCGAAATATTTTTTGGTTACCTGATGGGAGTTGGTGCTTTATAAGATAACCTGGCATGTCGCATCAGACACGTACCACGTTGATACAAGTTCTATTTTGTCTCGTATATACATTTGTATTGATTAATTATTTAGGGGGCATTTGGTTTGAGCACGAGGTTGACTATGGATATGGGTATAATAGTAGAAGGGGATGAGAATGGGTATGAAAAATAAAAAAATGATGTTTGGTTTGTAACTTGGGTTTCTGTATTAATATTAATAATGTTGTTTAGTTGGTTGCATTAATAGGAATGAAAGATAATATAATACCATTTTTACCCTCAATGAAAATGAAAATAATTTGCCCTTCATATGTTTATTGGAGCTATCTCCATTTAACATCAAATTAAAATGAAGGATTTCAGAAAATATACCTGGAGGTGCAAAACAACAAATTCCTTCGTTGATAAGACGTGATAAGGTAGGTTGAGAGATTATAAAGAATTGAAACGTAAGAGACGATAAGGAAGTAAAGAGACTGATAGGGTAAAGGTTGGGGATAAAAGAGTAAAAAATAAACGTGATAAAAACTTAAATTGGAATTAAACCTCGATATCCACCCCTTTGGTGGGTTAGTAGATTCCCAAATTTAATGGAATAAATCCATTCCATTATAATTGAAAATTCCAAAACAAACACTATTTTTTACAATTATTTCATTCCTTCATTTCCAAACTCTCAAACCAAACGCCTCTTAATAAATGATATTATGATGCCGTATTTTTATTTATGCTAAAAATACTTTTTCTTATTTAAATTTAATAAAATTTTTAATTTTAACTCAAAATCAGAATGAAAGGAATTTATTGTAATTTACTAGTTTCGTTGTTTTTTTTTATTTATATTAATCATTTGAAAAAAAACTTCTCTACTAATTAAGAATAAGACTGTATACTATTAAACTTTTTTAGACTTGAAGGACTAAGCAAGATTGTTGTTATTAGTAGTTTTAGTTTCAGACTTCGAGCCTGAAACGGGAAAAAATCCGGTTAGCTCGAGCTAAATCTGTTAGCATCAAGTCGGATCAGACCGAACCTGACCTAAATGTTGTCTCTTATTCCTAGCCTCTCCTCTCATAACAAGGAAAGGCGCCACTAGTGAAATTCCTGTTAAGCCCTTGCAATGGTCGGAGCGTCTAATGCAATTAGAAGTGAAGGGAAGAAGAAAAGACTCGAGCAAAGGACGCTTGGTTGCTGCTCCCACTAGAATATGGAGGCAATTGAATTAACAAAACAAACATCATAAGAACCAGAACAAGAACCAACATGAAATCCAAACACATTTTTTGAGGTTTTCTTTCTTTTTTTTTTTTCCAATTTATTGATGAGATCGAATCCCCTACACTCTACAGCGAAGGAGATGAAACAAACCGTCTGGGTAAGATAAAGAGATCTTTCCCTTCAAATGGGGAAGTCCAGTCATGGGAACCAGAAGCAGGTGTTTCGGCATTTGCAGCTCCACCATCCATCAATCTTGGTATGGAGGCACCATTGCCACTGGTAGCTGATCTTAAAGCTAACTTAACCCCCAACCCAGAACGATTTGAATCATAGATTTCGCTGCCATTCTTTAAAGAACCAGGACCCACCCACAATCCACCAAGGTTTGGTGATAATAAACTGCGATCCATACTCCAGTCTATGCTGTTATAGTCTAAATGTGCCATCGAGCCTGCAGTGCTCCAGTCTACTGGAGATGAGGCCCCTGACGAACCAGTGGAACCCAAGCCAGAGAAAAGTCCAAGAGAGGAAGCAGCAGCAGTATTTGATGTTGCTCTAATTCGTAAACCATTTCCTCTGCTTGTTCCTGGAGAAACCGCCGGAATGTTGCTGGGAACAAGCTGTTGCTGGTGTTGATACTGAATTTGGTGGAACATCTGGTTTGAATTAACATTGCCAGGGTTGAGACTTGTTGTAATTGGAACGTTAGGCATCATACCATTGGGCTTCATGGTATCAACACCATTTGTGGGATACCAACTGCTTGTCGTTCCAGGAGAAGATGAGTTTATACTTGTAGCTGGAACAGGCTTGGTGTTTACTGATCGAGGTCGCTGCATCATCACAACTGGTTCCCTAACTACTCCTGGCTGAAGGTTCTTATATTCACTTCCAACAGCAACATACCGGGTTTCTGCCTTAGCTGGTGGAGGTGACACATGCAGAGACGATGTCAAAGAATAAGAAACTGAGGTATTGGACCCTGCAATATGCCACCTTTTTTCCATCGATACAGCAGGTTGTTGAGGTTTTGCCCACTCCAAATTCTGTTGAACTTTCTTCAAAGGCTGCAAGCTTTTATTTCCTGCTTCTAAGGATCCTCCAACTGAGACACATGCTTTCGTATAGTTAAAATCCTTGTCATCTCTTCTTTGATGTATCATCAACGGCTGGTTGGATCTGGGTTGTGGACTTACCACATTCTGCCTCAATGCTACCGAAGGTTTAGAATTATTAGCTGACGGAGGATCCCTTGTTTCATCAGGCTTTGGGGGAAGAGAGGTTGATTCAAGCTTTAGTGTTCTTAAAGTCTCTGCAGCCTTGTCAAGATCACCCTCCGAGGACACCAGTGCTCTTTCAACCTCCTGCTTTGTGCATTTATATCTGATCTCCATATCAGCAATTCGAGCAAGTTCATCAGATATGTCAATTTTCAAATTACCACCACCAAGGTGTTGATCCCTATACTTGTCTGCATCTTCATTTCTTTCAAACAGCCAGGTAACAGATTCTTCTACTTTCCCTTCATTCAATATAAGAGCCATGGTAGCCCGTTCATGTGGAAACCCCATCGCAACCAGCTGTTGAGCAAGTGCCTCAAGCTTTCTTGACATAAGATAGCCACTGCATCGCTCATGCAACTCCTGAGCTCGCCTCTCCTTTTGACGCTGATGCTTCCGTTCATTCTTTTGACGAATTTTTTCCCGCTTGTCAGTGTCAGCTCCTGGAATTATTTCCTGTCGGGCTGGAGGATTAGACATTTTATCTTTGTGATCTTCTGATTCACCAGACCAGCTACCATTGTTTGAGACAGAATCATACTCAACCCCAGCACCAAACAAACCACCAACATGATCATCTGTTTCATCAATGGTCTGGAAACGGCCATTAATTTGTAAAGGTGACGCAGAGGATGCTGGAACGGTTTCAAGTGTGTGAAAGGTTCCAGAAAGTGGATTATAAGCACTAGCTGGGACACCATTACCTCCACTTGTCGCTCCTGCAGGCTTTGATGGAGCCTTCTGAGCTTCCTTCACAACCTTTTTATCCTTGGACTTGGCTTTTGATGCTGGAGACATTGTTATCTTGTTTATAGACAATTTATACCTGGAAATTATTTATTTATTTTTGAATAATAAAATTTAATTTGTAATCTAGTGAACAAACTAAAATATCACAATTACCATGACACTTAAAAAGCCTTTTCTATGGTCATCATGCATTCACAATTTCATGAAATCTTAAGTATTTAGATCTCCAAAAACTTGATCGACCATGAATGACACTCTTTTGCGTAAAAAGGTTATAAATAAAACAACTAATAATTATGATAATGACAATAAATATACGCCATATATCTATTGGATGAGGAAAAACAAAGTGAGCACTCTCTGGATACAATGCGGCAAGAACACGTTCATCAATCAACCCTCTTTCTTATAAAGAACCCAGTGTCCAAAACAACACAAGAAAATTCTTTTCTCCCATTTTAAATGTCAATTAACCCAGTGCAGCAAATTTTCTTCTCTATTGCATCTCAAAGCAATTCAGAAAAGGGAACTGAAATGTCAAGACTTCACCCACTTTTCCTATAAACCAGAGAGAATAAACTAGTATTTACATCAACTTCCAATTGGCTAAAAATAAAAGGCCAGTTAAAGGGTAGCAACTATCTGTAGGAATTACGAAATTTTAAAGTGATTAGAGTCAAAAGATCCTTTTTGACAGAAATTAAAACTTTCCAGCTCGACACATGAAATGGCTACTGAGTAGTAATATTGAATTTAAATCTTGAAAACCCACCCAAAAATGGCATTATCTAATATGTTGACTATTCATCTCCAAAAGTCAATAAAACTCGATTTGCTAAATCATATGCATAGCTACACTTTTGCCACCATACTAGAGATGCGAACCTAGTTCCTCTAATTATAAAGTTCTGCCAAAAGAAATTTAAAATGAACTAATGGAATAGGCCACTTTCTTACATACAAAAGTCTAAAAGAAACAAGATTACACAAGTTATAAGCCCATTGCATCGTCTTTCACATCTTCTAATACTATAACAACGACTTCAATTTTCTTAAAGTCATTGAATATTGATGATTAAGCAATGCATGAAAATGCAGTCAAGTAAAATTTCCGTATCGTTCCATTAATAATAAACAGAACACTTCATAGAGTTGGGTTTATCTCATTATCCATATACTTCCGCACTTAGGATAGTAGAAATAGACCATGTCTGATACAACAGGACACAATTTCACCAATGATTTCTCACTCGTGTAACAGAAAGTCGCATTCTTTGCTGTCAATTTCATTCCTCAAGTGATGCATTCAGAATTCTAAGATGCTATTTGCCAATGGTTCAAATTCAAGCGCCTACTGTGTGAGTAATTTATGCAACTAATTTGATCCCAGCTTTTGATCGTATTAATAGCTGATCAAACCAAACTCAAGCATTGCATAACTTATAGCGTTACTTCTATATTCACATTTCCGAGCATCGACACTCCTCTATCACAGAGAAGAATATGTAATCGACCTAAAACGCAACAGGGACGATGCACTTGACAGGTTTCCTCAAATTTGAAATTAAACAACATGAATTCAACAAATATCGACAATTTCTCCTTTAGACTTCTTCATTAACTCACTGGCCCCATATTAATCGAATAAATAAAAAAAAAGATTGGATCGGATACTTGAACGCAGAATCAACCAAAATTCGAAATCCCCAATTTACAGAGAAATGAAACGCATCGGTCAGGTAACAAAGAAGATCAACGATAAAACGAGTGAAGGAAAGAGAAGAGCCACACCTGTAGAGACAAAGCCAGAGAGAGAGAGAGCACGAAACGGTCACCGGCCGATCGGTGGTTAAACGTCAGAAACAAGGGAGAAAACGAGAGAGAGAGAGAGAGTGCGAAGGGGCGAAATGAAGTGAGAGTCCAAACTCAATCCACAGAATTAGGGTTTTGATATAAAATAAATAAATATAAAAGGAAAATCGAGAAAAAGGGGATTTGGCAAATCCCAAAAACTAACCTCTGTATTAAGTTAATTATTATAATTTCTAAAAATTATTAATCCTTTAATTCTATGTTAAAAATAACGTTATTTTAGAGTAAATAATAAGAAAAGAATATTATAAAATTAAAATTATAAAAAAATTATTGATATTTTTAAAATTTTGTGACAATATATTAAATTAAAAACGTGTTTAGCGAATTTAACTTTAAGTATATTATTTTAAATTATGGAATATATTTATAAACTATAATTAACCGTTTATTATAATTAATCAGAACCTACGGGCCGGAAAAATATCGGGGTCGGGCCCTGTAGCCATCACCACCTTTGGTCCTTAAAACACATCAAGTTCCTTAGAATTGCAGTCATGGGTTCTTAGAAGTTAGATCAGAGGCCTTGCCATGCTATTCTTGCATTACCACGCCTTCCATGCCATTATTTGCTCTGATAAAACACAGCTACTTGAACTGCTGGTTAAATACAGGCTTGAAGAAAAGAGATATGCCCAAGATGGCTCTTAAACGAGGCATTTGGATAAAAACATCCCATCATTGATCACATCAGAATTACGATTACCCTTCACACCAACCTACATTACACCACAATGACATCAAAAACATCTTTAAATACTGAGTTCATACAGATCTAAAAGTTTCTCAACACATTACCTGAAAGAGGTAGCTAATCAACAATAAACTGAAGCCACAAGCAAGTTAGGAATCATATTGCACAAACAGGGGCATCTGTTTGGGAAATTGCAGAAGCTTCAGCTTAAAAAATAATCAGTCTTTATCTTCCATCCCTAGTTATGCACAAGTGTTAGTCGTGTTGCATAACTGCAACTGAAGAAAGAGATCAATCCTTTTCCTGAGTCCAGATCTTCACCGTCAAGTCATTGCCAAGTGCACCAGAAGCGATAATGTTCTGCGTAGGATGAGATGCTACTGATATTACTGTATCAGTGTGGCCCTCTAGTTTCTGAACGATTTTTCTACTCTGAAGTTCCCACAAGTAGACACAATTATCCTCAGAACCACTAACAATGTACTTCCCATTCGTTATCGAAAAGGTGGATGAAATACAGAATTTCGAATTGGAATGACCAGTGTATGTCTTCAAATACTTCCCAGTGGAAATATTCCATAGCCTCTGCAATCACAACATAATAAATCCAGATAAGACCAGCAAGATAATAGAGAAAATAAAACCACAAGCAACGGGAACCTGAAAGGTTCAAGGGCCCAAAAATTTAATGAAAAATATTCAACCATTGAACTTCGAAATTCAGATCTCTATCCACGTACAGGAATTAAGTTCATAAAAGGTCTCTGCAATCTCAATAAACCCCAGAAGCTCAAATAGATCAAGTGCTTCGTGGAAAATATTAACATACTGGAGAACCCACGGAGAATGTAGAATGTAGAATCGTAATGACAATCTCTAAACTTGAGACTAGAGGACCGGATAAGCTAATAATAGATGTTGTAGACACACTGCATGTCTCCAAGAATTCAATATGAAATGCAAAAAGCTAAGTGGGGCAGAGGAACAACAAAAGACCGTACAGCTCACCAGACAAAATTAGCAAGTAATGCTACAACAAGAGTATCAATGCTTCGTATGAGGAAACATTGGGAAAGAACCATTAATACAAGTTACTGAAATGTACTGTTGTGAAGAATGCTGCTGCTAACATATCAGAGATCATAATCCATCAAATCTTAGCAGGTACTCCCTACAACTAGCTGCTAAAGATCAAAACTTTTTCAAAGTATATGCAGTAGAGCTCATAAACATTGATAAAGATTAAAGCTTTTTGCTTACCAATGTATTATCCAACGTCCCAACAAGAATGAACTTGCCATTAGGCGAAAACTTAACAAAAGACACCGGCGGATTCTCGTCATCAATCAAGGTCTTCATACAATGCCCCGTTCCCGCATCCCAAATCCTACACAGACCATCATAACTGCTCGAAACAATCAAGGAACCATCTCTATTGAAGTCCACCGCCGTCACAGGGTCAGAATGCGCGGGAAGCACCTTCAAGCACTTCCCGCTCCTAACATCCCAAATCCTAACAGTCTCGTCAAACGAACCCGAAACAATCATGTTAGATTGGGGGTTGAAATTGACGCAGAACACGTAGTTGGTGTGGCCATGGAGGGTTTTGATTAGTGAACCGGTAGAGACGTCCCAGAGGCGGATTGTCTTGTCGTCGGAGGCGGAGACCAGGAAGCGGGAGTCGGAGGAGAAGGTGAGGTCGGAGACGCCCTGGTCGTGGCCGTGAAATTCGTGGATAGGAGTAAAGGGAGAGGAAGGAGGATTGGAGGGAGAGAGGGAGTAGATTTTGAGGGTTTTGTCGGCGGAGGAGGAGGCCAGGAGGCGACCGTCGGAGGAAAATTTGACGGCGGAGATAGGGCGTTTGTGGCCGGTTAGGGTTTGGGTGAGGGAGTAGGGTTTGAATGTGGGGTCGGCTGGGTGGTGGTTGTCGTCGGAGGAGGGGGCTTTGCGTTTTAGAGTCTGGGGCGATGACATCGTATTTGGTGTTGCCGTTCTCGAGAGAAGGTCGTAGGGGTTTATAGTTATACGTGGGGTTTAGCCACTACCTTAGACCACTGAGCTCCGATACTCTCTGGACTCCTTGTCTGCTCCCAAGCTCCATTTCAATCTAACTGAAGCAAAGATAATTTTTTGATTATATTTCCACTACAAATTCAATTATAGTCTTAATATTAGATTTATAATAAACTTAAATAAGTAATTTTTATAAAATTTTTATAAAAATTCATTCTTAATTCAAATTAGAGAGATTCAAATATAATTATCTTTTAAATTTCAGTTCTTAATGCATTACAAAAATTATTTTAAAATATGCTTGTAATTTTAAATTTTCACTTAATACATACCTAATTACTAAGATTAGCAGTTTAAATCAACCGAAATATTTTCATTAGTAATTTAAATTGAAAGATTAATTAATTAAATTTTCATTTTTGTTTCAAACCAAACGAGCAAAAAATTTTCTATCCCAAGTACAATGACTCTAACTTGTATTTATACTCAACCTCTAAGTCCCACCTCAAGACCCTTTAGGTCGGAACACCTTGTTTTTGTTGGAGCATTCTAACTTTGTGTTAATTAATATTGTTCCTATATTTATATAAACTTTTTATAAATATGTGGATGAGATTTTTTTTTTATATAAAGGGAAAGGAAACTGCGAAGCTAAATGAGATGGAGAAAACAGATCCCGTCATATCCTCTAGAAGGAGACTATGACACCCTAAAGGTGGTACATCAAAATAAGTGACTTCAATGTCGTCCAGACCGGTCGGGTCGGCGAGCCAGTTCGCACATCTGTTGCTCTCTCAGAAGACATGACGATGAACAACAGTCCAGTTTCGGTGGAGGAGCTCCCGTATTTCCATGACGAGAGAGATACTCGACTGAGAACGGGAGGGCATAGAGGACAGGAGCTGGTGCACCTCCATCGAGTCCACTTCCAGCTTAATCCGACGGAAACCCAATCTCCAAGCTAGGGAGAATCCTGTGTAAACTGCCCAGAGTTTCGCTACCTGCGCTGAACACCAACCAATGAGCTGGGAGAATCCACCTCGCCAAATGTCATCACTATCACAGATAAGACCGCCCACGAAAGCCGCGTTATACGTGGATGAAATTTAATAAAATAAGATAATAAATTAGAAGAGAGATTCTGATCCCAATCTCATACTATTAACATAACAAGACTTCAGGTACAGTATGTACGCTGGAATGTCAGAATTTGCACCACTAGTTAGAGGCTAAAAGCCAACCTCCCAATCTTCCTATTTAAAAAACAAAAGAATGACCTGCATATATGGATACTCCTAGTCAGGATAAAGATTTTTTTTTTTCAGATATTTACAATTGGCCCGTTATACAATCAGAAGCTAGAAAAGGAGAAAAAAGCTACCTCCAACTAGTAGGCTATACAAAAGATGGAGAGGCGAGCTTTGGCTTCAGAAATGTGGATTGGCAGTAGTTAATGAAGTAGTGTGTTAATGGATTGGTGGAGTTAGATGGTTCTGTGCGATGAAAAAAATGGTGCAAGTTGCACATGCCAGAGCTATGCTCCTATGATTTGTATCCGAATTTAGCTTGGGGTGTTGGATCATGACCCGTCATTGGTCCTTTGTAGATGTCTTGGGGGCCACTTATACCAAGATGTGGAACTCCATATGGATGTTGCTTTGGAGTACAGGTCCACGCATCCTGTGAGGAAAATCAGAGATAATATTGGATTGAAACATGTAGCAAATATAGCACATATACATTTATGTGATGATCATTAGAATAATCGGACCGTGTAAGAAGTAATTTTAAACCCTGAGAAGTACCACAAAGACACAGAAGCTAAAGGTATGATGATAGTTGAGTGACAGGGTCGTACCTTATGCTGTTGGCTGAATTCAGGTGTTATGGGTGACGCTGATGAGCAGTTTTCGTTAAAAGGTGAAAGCCAAGTTCCCATCTCTGGACATGAACTGCGCATATCTTTGAGATGCTTCTCCGGGGTGCCAGACCAGGAACCTGGCCTGCAACTAAGCCCATGGTCACTACTCTTTCTCAAATCAAAATATGCAGGAAGGGGTGAATTATGAGACAGCACGTAGTATGAACTTTGGCGCTCTTCCCTGCAAAAAGTACGATTTGGATCCCATGGTCCTGTGGAAAATGACCTTGAACCAAAATCTCGATGGTGCTGGTAGACGCAAGATCTGGAAATGGTTTGACCATATATAAAGGGTTCATATCCACCTGAAAAAACATTTGGTGATTGTTTCGTATTCAAGACCCCCAAATTCGGTGTCTTAAATCCCATATCTTCAATTATTATTCCCTGCTTAGCTGCTATGTCCAACAATTGTTTTTCATCAAGCCCCAGTCCCATAAGCAAGTTCCAAAGATTTCTTTGTGCCTCTTGTTGATTGTGGATGATTTGATCCCTCATTGCCATTTCAAACTTAAGCTCGGTATTCGCCATTCCCTGAATCCATACAAAGCCACGTTAAATCTTAACAGATAATTATGAGATGATTGATGCATTCTTAATCTTCATTCCCATTGTTATTCCTAGAGAGAAACAACGTCCATCATGATAGTTGTTGTTCTCTGAAATCCAACATAGCACAACGTAGACAGACTACTTGATAAGGATATTCGTGTTCTTTTGCTAATTGCTACAAGTGCTGAATAAACATCAGCTGTACATATATATAAAGCCATCCAGGTTGTTAAATGCATATGGTAAGCAATATTTGTAATGGTAATTGTACTATATCTCAGTAAAATCATCCATAAATATACCCACCAGAAGCCTGTATTGACTTAGAATCCGCAGGTAGGTCTTGTTGCCATTGTTATTAATGGCTTCCTCAATCATATCTTGAAGTCTGCAGCGATTCTTTTCATTAAGTTCAATCTCCTACAAAACATGTTATAAAGTTGGCAAGATCAAAATCCAAGAACATTAATAATCCATATCAATCCAGTACAGGCAGAGACTTCACATTTTGATAATTCACACCAGCCTCATCATTATCACGAATGTTATCAAGAATGACTTGTCGTCTTGCTCTCAAGGCCTCAACAATTGCTCCTTCCTTTTCAATAGCCTATAACAGAAAAGGAGAAAAACATCAGTAACTAATAGAACCATTAAAGCCTACAACTGCTCCTCCCTATATAACAGTCTTCAGTTTTATACACACGACTACATGCACATTGTAGTCTATATAACAGTCATAGGCGATACACACAAAGGAGAAGAACATCAATGGTTGAAATAGTTCACAGAACCATGAAAGCCTAGAACTGCTCCTCCTTATATAACAATCTCTTTAGGTTCTGATTGTATTATAAACACATGATTACATGCACAAGCACATGCTTTAGATAATTCTGTTTGAGTTGGCTTCAACTCCAAACAAGTAGGACAAGGTAGCCATATCAGGTTTTCTTTATTCAGCTCTTTTTTATACGAGATTCTTTCTATTTGAACAAAAATAGAAACATACATCAAATACAACTTGTAGATCATTTGCCTGCATAGACATTCTAGTTAATTTGCAAAATACTGAGACTTCAGCACCTGTTGCTTTGCGATTGCATCATCCAGATGTTGGAGTTCATAGCGATTACGAATATTAGTTTCCTCAATTTCAAATAAAGCTTTCTGCAAGTTTATCCGTTCTTGAACATTTTCACTAGTTTCACGGCTTAAAATATCCAACCAGGAGAGTTCATCATCTACAGCTTTTTCAGTTGGCTTGACACTCGGCTGAGAATCCTTCTCAGCTAGCTCCTTTCTCAGGCGGCAAACCTCAATCTGCCCAATCAAGCATTTTAAAGTTCCAATTTCAAGAATACTGGCGTCAGCAGATAGTTCAATACAAAAAAAAAAAAACTGCTTGCCTGAAGACTGTCAATCATCCTCTGGTAATCCGATACATGAGTATCAATTGTGCCTACATTTTTCTGTAGAAGTGACAATAAAAAGGGTTAAAATATTTATGAACACTAATAACAATCAATATATGTTCGAAATCTACAAAAAAAATTAGTGATTAACTTACCTGTATATGTGTCTTTATTTCCTTTGCTCGGTCGGCATATTTCAAGGAATTAAGGGTATGATGATACTGACTGTCTGCAGGAGATATTGTAGCGACCATGACAGTTTGAGAATTACCGCTCAGACCATCTTTCAGTATTCGGGTCAGTTTGCTGCAACATACTGAAATTAGTTGATTACAAGGGTGGGGAGGTTACTACTGTAACATAATTTGCTCAGCAACAAAAAATATCGCTCTTTTAAAAGAAATACCTATTACGGTAAGGGACATAAGCAAGACCCTTCTTTTGTTGTTTTCCAAGGGCATTAATGCAGTTTGCTAATGCAAGAAGGGATCTGTTAATATTAGCTCCATCCCTTAGCTTTTGTCCTCCAATATTTGTTTCGGAAGCTCGTTCACTACCAGCAAGATCTACAAGTGCAAGTTTTCCTCTCACGACCTGATCACGGTACTTGTTTCTCTGTTTTCTTTTCACAGTAATTTCCAGAACAGCATGTGATCTGTTCCATGAGCAAATGTTTTTCTGAGTTATTGTGAAAGTGGCATAGCAGATAAAGTGAAAAATATTCTGTGTCTTCTATTCAAAATAAATCCCAGAACAACATGTGATCTGTTCCATGAGCAAATGCTTTTGCGAGTCACTGCAAAAATGGCATGGCCGAGAAAGTGAAAATAATTGCAGTGTCCAATCCTTCACAATATAGATGTATGGATGTAATGCTAAGATACATTATGCAATTTAATGATGAATAAGTAAACTTTGACTTTTGTTAGTACTTACTCTTTAAATGTACAGTTACAAGAAAAATCAGAGCAGGAATTCAAAAGATACGAGAATGATGGGTTTCCATCAATCTTACAAACCACATGAACAAATTCATATAAATGCAGTGCACCTTCCAGCCACTGGTTGAACAAATAAATTATCTCAAAATGTTTATTTACGAACCTAGATGATGTTGCATTAGCTTCTGTGCTTTCTGTTTTTCTACGACTATTCCCCAAATTCAACAATGCAAGAATCTTATCAGCTGAATGGACCTGAAACAAAGTCAAAAACCGGCGGTGATAAGCGGCTCACCATAGCAAGTATTGATTCAAATTCAACAGAGAATTGGAAACTAAAAAGAAAAATAAGTTAGTTTAAAGAAAAAGTATGCACAAGCTGCATGAAATAAACATATCAATTCAGAACAGATTGTAATATAAATCAAAGTGATTTACAAGCATTTAAAGCATGTTATCATTAATTGTAGTGTACGGTTATCTGCCGCATAAGATATATGAGGTAGAGAAGGCAATATGAGTTACTATCTCCAGGTTTGCCAATAAATGGACTGTTGCTACAAAGTCCGAGTGAAGCTACTTCATAAACTGTAGCTTATATTAAGTTTAAATGATATTATACAATGAGGACATCCATAAATTTCACTGTAGTAAAATCATAAAAATGTATTGAGTTTCATTGACTTCAGGTGAGATTTCCAGTTTTATAAAATCGTTAAAAAAAAAATATTCGTCCAGTTCTAAAGCATACATCCAAGCTCTAGTCAGTCAATTGCCGGCAGATTGGGTGACTTAAAAAAAGAAATTAAAAAAATGATCAGTTTGACAACCCGTGAGAAGAAAAAGAAAAAGTAGTATTGACCTTAATGCATCTCAGGCCAGCAACCACTATTCCTTGCTCTGGATCTTCTCGAAGCTCCAAATGTCCTGATGATTTCTCGAGCAAATCATAGATAACCTAAATCCATCGAAAAATTAAATGTCGATATGTTGAAAACAAAAGAGAATGATAAAAAATCTAAAATATCCAAATAACCAAAGTACCTACCTCATTATAGACCTCAAGATAGGAACACGAAACTTCAAATTCATCAGAACCCTTGTCCTTTTCTATAAGATGAAAAATTGTGTTCAAACTGAGAACCATAAGTCCAGGATCATCCTTGGTCCCCACCATTGTGTATGTTTTACCACTGCAAATGTTTACAGAAAAAGGGAAAAATGGAAAGGTGAAGAAGGTGGATGAAGAGAGACAGAGCTTGTAAGGTGCGTAGATTTCGACGACAGAAGAAATCATCATAGTTCACGAAAGTGAGCATGTCATTATGATAAGAAAATAAGCTCAAAACGAAGAGTTTCATCATTGACCTTGGCAGGCATAGAAAAATTAAATATTTATTCCCTGTCCCTAACAAGTTCAAATAGTGGTAATTTTGATTATCAAACAACATTCCAAAGTATCCATTTATTTAAGATCTATAGATAAAACTGCTACCCTGCATTTATCGTGAATAACTGATGTTCAAGCACGAGAATTTGGTAGAGGCATATATTTACACAACCATAACAATAAATTCAGGGTCTCAATCATAAAACTACAACAAAATTAAGAGGCAATATAGATTAGTTTTTACTTCTACTTACTAAATCTGTAAGTCACCCTTAAGGATCACAAAAAAGCAAAAAGGATAAGAAGCATAGTACAGAGACAAGAAAACTGATTTTTGTTGGAAGTACCTTCCAGTAGAACCATATGCAAACACAGTCGCATTTAGACCTCGAACAACCCCAGAGATCACAGAACATATGCATCTGTTATAAACCTCCTGCTAATAACGAAATCAAGTAAGAAAACAAAAAACGATATGGTCAATCTTCTAAATACACACATACAAATCGCTCATCACCAAATGTGAACAAACCAAATTTGAACAGCGGGGACCAAACGCATTATCGAAACAATATCTCTTCTCTTTACTACGATTCTGTATCCTGTCCAGGTAGCACTTTGACTGGTCAGGATCCAGTACAAGCACCTCCTGACAATCATTCAGTTCAAAAAAAAAAAAAACAATCAAAACACAAATTATAATGAACAGAACATATTAGAAAAAGGCAAATTCCACACATCTTATACCTTATTGGCGGTAACACGAACAATATTTCGCCCGGTTTCTCTCTCCGATAACGGTCTACATTTCACTGCTACCTGTAAAAATCACAGTAGAGTTTCCTAAATATACGAGCGTGTGTGTGTTTGTGTGTGTGTGTATAGAGAGAAAGAGAGAGAGAGAGAGAGAGGCAGTAACCGTAAGAGTTGTGGTTTTCTTGGAGGCAGGAGCTCTGATACTAGGCATTGTTCATCAACATCAATCTTGAAGAAGATTGATTCTTAAAGAAATTTTTTTAAAAAAAACTGAATCGGAGAAGAAAATGCGAGTGAGCTCAAAGGAGTATATACTGTAGAGTCCTGCAAGCAAACAACTGAATGTGCATTTTCTATGCATCCAAACAACAACAAAAAGGAAAAGAGAGAGAGATTTAGGACGCGTTTAGGTAACGAAAATCAGAGAATAGAAAAAGAAAAGACTGAGGAGGGGAGAGAAAAGAACAGGATTGGGTGGTTGGTAGGTGTATGGTAAACAAGCTGTAGAGAAATAATGAAGTAGAACAACAACAGAAGACATACAGAGCAGAGAAAGAGAGAAGAGTTTCTGTAGTACTAGAGAAGAAGAAGGAGGAGGGCGAGGGGGAGCTGTTGTGGAGTCGTGACCGTTGGATTGTTTTTGTGTAGAGAGGGAAGCGAAGGTGTTTCTTTTTTTTTTCATTTTTTAGTAAATTTTGTTATTTTCTTGAAAAAGAAAGTGTCAGTTAACAACCAAACCATTGATTCCGCTTGTTGACGCGGTTGTGTCATTATTAGTTACGTGAGTTATAATTCAACTTTTTTAAATTCATATATTTTTCTTATATGAATTTAATAAATTATTGATTATGAAATTGAAATCCACGTATTAATGGTTCTAATTAAGAGCTTTTAAATAAATAGAAATCTGATAACGACGTTGAATGTTGTCAGATCGAAGACCGAGATGAGATCACGTATTTTAAATACCACATGTTCTTTTTTATTTTTTATTATCTTTCTTACGTGCTCCCTATCTAGAAGACCTGCCTAGTGATTACTGATTAGTGATATACATGTTGGCCTTGAAAAACTTTATTTTAAGGGGGACGACCACTAAGGAATAAAAATTAAGGGGTTTGCTATTGATTATTATTACAGGATGATAAATTAATATGTTATTTTTGAAAAATTCTCTGTACCATTTATTTAGTAGATGAATGAAATTTATTAATTAGTATTGACTCTTATTAAAAAATATTAATTAATTAATTACAATATAATTCTTTCATTAATTAAAATGTTATAATTAATTAATTATAATAATATTATAATTTAATTAATTAAAATATAATTAGCTAATTAAAATGTAATTAATTAATTAATTAAAATGTAATTAATTAATTAGTTAATTACAATAAATTAAATT
>JANTPM010000246.1:4102371-4128082 GCA_025434745.1 Erythroxylum divaricatum | reverse complement strand
TTAAATATAATAAACAATATTTTAATTAAAATATCATTATTAATTAATTAAAAATATTTAATTATTAGTTAAATTATAATTTATTCATTCATTAATATATTGTAATTAATTAATTACAACATAATTAATAAAAATATAATTAATTAATTAATTAAAATATAATAATCTCATTTTCATTACTATTTTATGTGCCAACCAACACTGCTAACTTTGGAAAAAAACATGTGTGATTATATTTATTTACAATATAAGGTGGGTTGCGAGCATTAAATGAGAACTTTATGAATTATATCAAGCGACAGGGCCATTGAGTGTTCATTGGTTGGTTGTTATTAATCGCCTACCTTGTATGCCAGTTCAGGTGGTCCTTTTCTTTCGGTGGTTTTTACTAATTTTTCAAATAATTTTTTAAAAATTAAATGTCTAAAATAATTTTTTAAAATTAAATCCAAATTTAAATTACTTAAATACAGGTCTCCTCAAAATTTAACTTTTTTATTTCTTAAAAAAATTAAGTCTCAAACGATACGAGCCTGATTTGACCCATAAATTAGTTTATTAAAAATATCTGAATTTATACCTATAAGTCATCCCATTATTATCCCCAAATCAAATAATTTCATAAAGCTACGTATTATTGGACTATTCTTGGTCTAAACCGATTTAATTTTATTAAATTATTCGAAACCGATCAAACTTCTAACCCAAAAAAAAAAAAAAATCAGACCAAAATCAACCCATTGTTATCTTGGCAGCAGACTGATTGACAGTTAATCTATACAGCTCGTACGAGCTTCATCAAGCAAAAGGAAATTGCAGACTCTACTCTTTTAACTTTTGCTATGTCTTCATAAAAATCAGACATGGTCACGAGTAGCTCCAAATGGTACACATGAGAATGATACATATCCAACTAAGGTTCAATGACAAGTTTTCACGTTTTAAGCCATGTCTTCTCTTCAATCATTGGAAACGTGAGCACAAGTAGATGTTTCTGTATTCACAAGTGAGGACAGTTTTGCTATATACATCATCTTATGGAACACTACACACAAAAGGGTATTGAAATAACTGCACTAAAGGCCCTACTTTGGTTGAAGAATGCAAGTGTTGAGCAACTTTCTGCGGGTATCATATTCGGTCCAGGATAGTTGATGATCACGGTTAACATCTCGTATCTGTTCCTATCCAAGCAATGGCTCCATGTCGGTCTTGACAGGTGTAGATGTTTGATTTTCGTTATTGTCGTGCATATCTACGCTCTTGATAAAGATCCCTGGACCAAGTTAACAAGCAAAGCGAAAGAAGCTTCAATGCCAAGATATGTTATAGTTTTCTGGATAAGCAGAAAGGAGATACTGACAAGAATGCATTCGTATAGTAGCCATTAACTTACCTATAAGCCATACTCCAGCTGCGATGAATAATATTGCTGTTAGAGCAAGTGCTGTTACCCTCCAGTTGTTCACATAATCCTGTGAACGAAACCCATCAAACTTGTAACGAGGCTCTTCGAGATCCATTAGAAAGTACATTTTTAGTAAGAACCTAGGCTAAGCATGCTATGATGATGTAAAAGAATCAAGAGTCTGTCCAGTGCAAGTCTAAAGGAGAAGCTGAATGTGCCTTAAAATCGTTTAGTATCGTCATTGCTCATAAGAATTGAAGGAAAAGAACGAATCAAACCTCACTAAAAGCAAAAGTATGGATATTTCATCAGGATGAGAATATTACTACTAAAAAGAATGATAAATATGCCAAAAATTTCTCATGTACATGAACTAGCAGTAAGAATACTCAGATTTCCTGAAATTTTCAGAATAGAACTTTAAAGCACACCTGGAGGACCCCAACTAGCGGTGAGGAAGGCACATCACCAAAGATATGAATTGATACAGTTGAGATAGCCATAGATAATGGTCTCAGACTAGGCTTGACACAGTGAAGAGATACATAATTTACTGGAGCCTGCAGAAGAAATTTGCAATGATATCTGTTAGCATTTTAAAGAAAATGCAACAGGAAGAAGTTCTTCTAAGTATTTCTATGTATATCCATACATATATGCATATAATTGTTTCTGATTGACAAGTCGAGGTCCGAACAAGTGAATGTGATCAAGCAAATAATAACAACAATGAACAAAACAGATGTAATTGTTCTTTCATGAGAAAGTGCACATAATCACTATAAGCACAATATCTTTTGGGGAATATATTTAACCCAACTGGAATTTGAAGTTACCTGTGTAGCAAACACTAGTATCTCACCCACCGAGAAAAGGACAATGAAGCCAATCAAGCTCTTTAGACAGAATGCACTAAAGCAGAATATTGCACCCAAAAACGTTGCTCCCGAAAGAAGCTGTGACAAAAGCAGAAATATGATATTAAGCAGCATTTACAACAAGCCATTGCCATGGAAATCCACAAAGAAAATGCTTGATCTTCAATAGACAACAAATGAAAAAAATGAACATCTCTGCTAAGAGAGGTTCAGCATCATACAAAGGGAAGGGAGTGTTTTCGATATTTCCTCCAAAGTATCCACATAAGACTTGCATGAAGTTTAAAATTATAACTTAAGAATGCATAAATTCAACTTCTCAGAATAAAAACACTGGAATTAGTAATTCAAATTACTCTTAAAACTATGAAAATAAACAGGAGGCATGGACCACACCGCTATCTTCTTCACTTGGGACTCTTTCTAAAAGAGTAAGAGAGAGAATAACAGGTGAAATATGAAAGCATATTGTCCTCAAAGGAAGAAAAAGATGCCCTCAAAATCCCATGATTTCAAAGACCTCAACTAAGATGACAATGTAAAACATCTCATAACATGTCGCATAACTTACCTTGAAGGCATTGGAGATTGTAGCAGTCATGCGATCAAGCAAAAACCCTCCTGCCAATGTTCCAAAGATCCCACATACAATTGTGATTCCTCCAAACAACATATCTGCATTACTCTGTCAAAAACCTCGATATTATCCCTTACCATCATCAAAAAAACCAATCAATAAAAAGTGGCAAAGACAAGAAATAAATAAGTGGAAACAGCATATAATATATCCACACAAGAAGGCATTCAATTAAAACAGAAAAGAAGAAAAAAGAAAACGCATACCATCTGATAAATGTTATAGCCAGCTTTTGGTCCCCAGTATGAATATGCTCCAAGAACAAAGTTGTATGCTATGTAACCTGAGAAACAATGTAGTAGATATCCTGAATATGACCACTGCCTGTAATATCTTTATGGAACAATAAAAGGGCAACTTAGCAGATTTATTCTCTGGCATGAATTCATAATGAACAAGAAAATGTGAGAAGATAACAAGCTAATGATCAGTTATGTGATATTGAGAGGATATTTGGTTACAATACATGACGAAGGAGGAGCTACAGAGTGAGCATAATACCCAGCAAATTTACAAGATAGACTTTATCAAGAAGAAGCACTTTCATATCCTTAGAGAAGTGTGATAGCTGATCCAACAATCTGGGAATACCCTTAATCCTGCCATGGAGAAAGCAAAATGACAGAGATTAAATCAAATTAAAGATC
This sequence comes from Erythroxylum divaricatum, assembly GCA_025434745.1. Classification (NCBI taxonomy): domain Eukaryota; kingdom Viridiplantae; phylum Streptophyta; class Magnoliopsida; order Malpighiales; family Erythroxylaceae; genus Erythroxylum; species Erythroxylum divaricatum. The sequence goes on along the minus strand of JANTPM010000246.1, from coordinate 4,124,512 downwards.
ACATCATTCGTAATCTGATGTATGCAATTGTTCAAATCCCAAGGAATGAGAAACCACAAAGAGCTGCTTTGACAATTAAAATTTTCCAAAAAAATTTTGCAATTACATAAAGCAAGTAATTTAAAATTTCCAGAACATAGATAAAAATAAGTGCCTCAAAATACTTGATCTGAAGAATGAGCAACTTACTCAGATGCTTTAACATATTCATGACTGACAACACATTCTTTATTGCTCACATGTATTGACTCATTGTCTGCACGTTAAACAAAATATCGACACTCAGAAAGAGAAAACCAACCTCAAGAATAACAACCAAATCAATATAAAAGGCTCTTTTGAAATAAAAATCCATATTTACGTGCATTGTTATAATATGCACACTAAACAAAGTAGCAATACTCAAAAATAGAAAACTGAGCTCTAGAATAACAATAATATCAACATAAAATTTTTTAATACAAATAAATATAAATCACGAACAAAGAACAATGCTTCATGAATATATATTCAGCCTATATAATTGATCTTCGCACATAATTATTTGTAAATATTCTCTAAAAGAATAATCAATACAATTGCCATAATTGCATTTAATGCAATTTTCTGCAGGTGTAACTTTAAAACCCTACTGTATGACAATTGATGGGGTTTGCTTGAGCCTTATCTATTATACAAGCATGACATTACTATTTTCCATGATGCTGTAACCATAACGTATTCCGAGTTTCAAATAAGAGATGCACCAAAGATAATAGTGCTTGCCATCACGTGAATCTGATAAGACTGTTCAAATTCACAGGATCAAAACATATAAATGTTCGCTGCTTCATAAGCTTCTCACAATAAAAGATCCCAAATGAAATTTCAAATAAATACCAGCATCACCCCATATCTAGCAGTGTTCAATCACTAAAATAATGATATAGCAAAAATTTCATAATAAACATAGATCCTAAAGGAAAAGGTAAAAATACCATGTAGGTTTTTCTCTCTGAATCCAGTTAAAACATCTATATCTGGAGCATAGATGGTTCAAAAGGAACAGTAGCAAAACAATAACAATGATGAGGAAGATGGAGTACCTGTTGTTACAGATTCGGTTGTGTCGGGGGCTAATTGCTTTCTTGATTCAGCAGGAGCAAAACCTGTTATTTTCGTTACAAGTAAATATGTTGCAGAGAATTACACAGAGCTTTTAAATCATAAATGATACATCACAGTTAATGCACCTTTCAGTTGTAAAGGTTTCATGACAAATCCAAAAATAGCGAAGGGAAGCATCAAAAGTGCCTCTCCCCAGAATGCATAGCGCCAGTTAAAATGATTCCCCACCTAAACGTTTAGCAAACAAAAAGAATAATAACATCAAGGATATTCCCAGACAAATCTAATGGTAACAGAGCAAACAATCCCTTTAGCAGGTCATGATAGAAGTTGCACTCCAACCAAGAGATGATAGTTCACTGCAATTGAAGGTTTCTGTACAGAGAAATAGAGAAAAATGAAGCTACTAGTGTGGCACAAAAACTTACAAATCCACCATAGACATAGCCCAAAGCAACTCCAGTAGGGATACACATGTAAAACATAGCAAGCCAGGCTGTTTTCTATAAAATGGAAACAGGCAAACCACATTCAGCAACAAAAGCAAATAACTTCAGGTATTGTAAAGCCTTTATAAGCTTCAAAAAATACGAGTGTATAGAACAAAACCCTGCAGACCTGTGCAACTGGAGCATGGTCATCTATAAATGGCGCAGCAAGACTAATAAAAGATGCTTCACCGACACCAACTAGCCTAAAAGGACAAGATTAATGGTAAAACTAACAAATTTAAAATGAAAACATAAACATAGGATTAAGAAGTTTTAACTTTTAGGAGGGAAATAAAATCTGACACTTACATGCGGCAAATTGCAATAGACCAAAAATCAATCGCACTACCACATCCAGCTATAGCAAAAGTCCAAACTGATAAACCAACTCCAATAAGCCTAAAAGGGTTGACACTGCAAATGCAAAAAAGACAATGAGACCTTGCAAAACAAATCACGATATAAAAGATCAATGACACACAAGGAAATCGGAGTTGGTTACTCGTTCTCCTAATCAACAATACAAATAAAGCCAAAAATGTACAAATTTTACCACATATACACCCCAGTCAAAACTTGAGAATCAAAACAGATCATGAGCAATACAGATTCTCACCTCTTGGCCAATGAAGCAAAAATTGGGGATGCCACGAGAAGTCCAACCATGAATGCAGAGGATAGAACACCATCCTGGAAATTATTTAACTTGAAATCTCCCCTGCACAACAGGTACATATACAAACATAAGTAGCGAAAAGATTTAAGTACCCAGAAACAGAACGATACCTAGCTGATGAAAATCCAAACACGAAAATATTGATGCGTAGAGATATCAGCAAGCTAGAAGAATGATAGTGCTTACTGAATCCCACTACCAGCAGTGCAAATTCCCTTATCATCGCAAGTACTAAGACTCCCATTGACCCCATTACTCGCTATGGCCCCACGATCCACATAATTCAGCATATTAATCGCACAAAAGATCAAAAGCAACCTGTTAAAAGAACAAAAATGGGAAACCCCATTATAATATTTTCCCATTTTTGTTTTCTCCAACTCAAAGCAAAAGACCAATCAGGAATTTCTTTTCTTTTTCCAAGAAAAAAAGAGGGAAAACCCACAACCTTTTAGGGGTGAACCATGAAGGCGCCGGAGGAGCTTCCTCCGATGAGATCTTAGCCATGGTGGGTCCGATTAAACGCCGGAGGTGGTGACGGTGGTTGTCGAGACGACCCAGAAAGATATGGCCTTCGACGTTATACGTGTACAAACTAAGTATTATACATATAAAACTTACGATATTTTGTCCGAAGAGTACAGTGGCAAATTAGCCTTCATAAAGATCCAAACTTTGCTTTATCCATCTACAATTCAACACTTCGATCTATCAGCTACCATTAGTCTCCGTCGTTATATCTCTTCCTTCAACTTAAAGAAAAGCTTTTTATGTAATTTTTCTTCAAGTCATAAAATAGATAATGCCTCGACTTAAAATTTTCTAGTCTCAAGAGTCAAGACTAGTAAGAACAAAACTCTGTTAACATGATTTCATGTAAGATTTTGTTTTTTAAAAATTAAACTTATTTAATTATAAGGTAATGAAGTGATAATTATTAATTTTTAAGTACGTAAAGTATTAATGAATCAATAATTCAAATTTAAATAATAAATTCAAAGTAATTTCTATTTATAAATTTCAATGTATATTAATCTTTCATTAATTATTCTTTTAAATATTTTAAGTGAAAAGATTTGTCAGAGTTAGCCCTTACTAAGGCAATGACTAGAATTAAAAAAGTATAACGTGATCGAATATAAGTAAAGGATTAACCTTTAAAAGTTCACCAAAACAATATTGTAGTTATTAGGAGATGTTGTTCGCGATACGTAAATTATTGCATAAGAAGTCCAACTTAACGTTCGTTCTCTCTTTTCTAAATGTAAATCTTAGTTAAGACTTATGAGCATTCAACTCGGCTTATCGGAATAGGTGTGTGGGAAGAGTAGGATTATCATAACGGCAGGGTTTCTGAGCAAAGTCTCCTAACTTAATTAGAGACAAAAAGAGTCAGACTTTACAACTCATCATACACTCGCAGGTCTAGACTCTATGAGGTATATCTGTTATTTTTATTTTTATTTTCATTTATTTATGTATTTATTATAATTTTATTTACATAATAATTTACCGTGCTAGTTTTACTTATTTTCTCTGTAACGTACATCATTTTTATATTGTCTCATTTGCATGAAAGTCTATCGAAAATAGCCTTTTTATTATATAAGATTAAGGCTGCGTATTATTAGACCTCTCTAGATTTCGTTTCATTGCTAGACTTCAATCTGAATATTACGGTGAAGATGAGCTACAGCCAAAAATGCTCAAAGAGGAGTGACATAAGACATGGGAAAGTAACATTCTAAAGACACACCGTTCTTTTTATTCATACCACAATTTGAGTGTAAAACCTGAAATAAGCTATATGCAAAACCCAAGCTTCATGTTCTACCTATACATAATGACATCAGTAGACGATTAGAAGTACACAGGGATCAACTTTCACATATTTTTTATGGCTGTGTATGCAGAAACATGAATGTCATAGCATTCTCCATCCCAGGAGAAATCTTTCGACATGGCATCCACTACCTTTCCTTTCCATTTCGAAGGGTTATTCCTCTACAGAAAACCAGGTATTGACCAAATTTTAGAAAAACCAGATATGAAAAGTTTCATCTTTTAAATGTCAAACTCACCATTTCATCTAGTGCCTGGCTCAGAGACATATTGCCAAAGGTAGACTTAATGAACTGCGAAAATTTTGAGGTTTCTTGGTCGTGATCCACAAAATATCTGCTAAGACACATTGCAGAAGAAGACTTATGTCATGTTTGCTTCTGGTCAGAGAGGAGAGCAAACTGCTCTGCAGTTCCTTAGAATAAAGATACAGTTACCTGAATCTGTTCTCACTGGCTGATATTTCTATTGGAGCTGCTCCATATTTCAAAGCTTTGAGCTACATATATGGTCAATATGCAAGAAATAATTAAGAAAATAGCTCACAAAAGCCAGCTTGGTTGTGATTTTATTGAGCAACAAAACAAGATAAAACAGTTTGTGAACTTAAAAACGATATACGTCTACGATAATGCAATAGCTCACGCCACAGAGCCTAGAAATGGGAAGTCAGGGGTAGTAAATGGAGAAGAGGGTAACAAATAAAGAATAAGAGAGAAGAGAAGGTGTACATCATATATAATAGGTAACTTTTCTGTAAGCTAGAAACAGCACCGACTGGATTCAAGTCTGGCAAAATGACCGAGAGGTGAAATTGTTGGTGTCATTTTTGTTTTTGTTAAAATCAGATGTTTGGGAACTGGCTTCAATTTTATGAGCATTCATATAAGCAAAAGAAAACAAATTGCAAGATATCAAACATAAGAAATTCCAAGTATGTGAGCTAAAGATTTGGCTTATAAGAAAATGATACTTACGGGCACTTGGAGCACAGGATCATGAAAAGAATGGCACAATATGATATCTGATCCTGCCATGATCAGATGTGAGAGGCCTTCATCATATTTGTTGACTAATCTCACTGTTTCGTCCTGTTGACGTAGGCAAAATAAACAAGACAAAGGGATTCGTAAAAAATGAAGAGGGTATAATAAGCATGGATTTTATTTTCTCTCTTCTATTTATGTTTAGAAGACAGGTTGTTTGGGTCTTATGGTTGAACTCTGAATTTCAAGAATCTGAAAATTGTAGATACAGTTGTTCATTTAGGTTGAAACAATGGAAACTATTCAAAAGATAGTTTTCTAGCGTATCAGTTCCTATAAATACTTTACCCATTTCATGCTGATTACATACGATGCTAATCAATTTTGAATTAATGTCTGCAATCGAATAAAAATGTCTTCATGTCACCCTATTCCTTTTCTCTTCAGAAATTCCTTACCTTAGTAAATGCATCGAAAATACAGGAGAGAGGGAAAAAGGAGGGTATCCCATACCTTGATTTCCTGCCCAAGAAGCTCCAGTGCCCTGCTTGTAGTGGCCATTTTACTTGTCATGAAGATGAACTGTGGGAACAACCGACAAATTTAAAATTAAGCAAAAAGCATCTGCAGGACTGAATTTACAGAAACTCTACGCAGACTGAAATGAGAATATAACATTTTATGACTCATTGTTCCAAGTACTTTGAAAGCATCCTCATTAAAAGAGCCAATATCAAATTTTTTTAGCATTCAGAGTATATCCAACAGTTTCTGCAATACAAAGAACCTGAACATCCTTCCTGGTCGCTATAGTATTCCCAACAATCACTTTCAGGTTATCCAGATCATTATCTGATATTTCTGATAAGATGCTTCCAACCTGGTAAACATCTTTGCCTTTAGGATACGAATCAAATGGAGAAAAACAAGAAAAACAAAATACATTAAGAATTTTATTATACTTTAGTAATTAACAAAATGGAATATCTATGGAAATGGTTGTTGTTCGACTGTGGAACATTAATCAGTTGGGTAAATTTGTCTGGACTAAGTATTTGACCAAGTAACAAGGAGCTTAGACCAAAAGAAGGAAAAGCATAACACCCTAAAACCACCAAGATCAGATTCTGAGTTGACACCACTTGTGAAATATATCTTATATTATATGCATAACAATTTAATCAGTCTGATGGCAACTAGGAGAGGAAGCGTTTGTTCTCAGAATTCTAAGCATCAGATTTTAGATTCCTTCTGACTGCCTGGACCTAACAGCAATCATGGCTATACTTTCAAGTTTAATGTTCCCATAGAAAATAAAAGTGCTCATAGAGACTACTGACTGTCCTTTGTTTCCATATCTATTTTATCATACAAACTCTTGAAAATACAGAAGTCCGTGAAACTAAAACCTAGATGCATGCAAATAATAGTTACTTTCTTTCATGATGGGTTTGATTTTATTGACGGTCTATTTCCTAACGAGGCCAGGCAACAAATTTATCAACCAGTTCACTGGATGTTACACTTAACAAGAATCATAAACAAGTCAAGAAATTCAAATGTAATGCTTACAATAATCATAGAAGAACTGTTGGCTAAACCCATCTGCTGCTGCAATGCATTTCGGCAGATAGATTTCCCGTGTATGTCCTCCATGGAATAATTTTGTGGAAGAAATTTGTCCTTTGAAGGATCCCAACTGGAGTCGTCAAATCCATAAGGAGCAACAAGTACCTTGTCTCTGTATGAAGTGGGGATCAGATAACTTATCTTGCTAAAAGATAAAATAATAAAAGTCAAGAATATTCTTGTGTACGGATGCTTCAGAAATACATCCATGCAGGAATAAGAAAAAAAAGAAAATAGAAACATGTTATCCAGTTAGCTTGCATAGCTAAAGATTTTTCCTTTGACAATTTGCACAAAGAGGAAGGGAATCTCAAGGTCTGAAACTTACTTGTGCATCGATAAGGTAGGTTCCAATCCATGACTTAAGCTGCGAATTATCCTGCCTTTCGAATGCATGGAAGACAATATAATAACCTTATTAGAGTATACTACTCCACCCTGCAATTCACAGAAGAACGATGGATAGATCAAAGGTCACTAAAGTTTATGTTAGGAGAAATTAAAAAAAAGGCAGAGGAGTAAAAGAGCAGAGGGGTAGTCTTGGCTATTAATTTTCTATATTCAGTTAGTTAGTTAGTAGCGTTGATAACCAATGATTAGGTTGTCAGCTAACCGAATCTGTTAGTAATTACAGATTCTTAGTATAAATAAGAGATAGGAAGGAAGAGAGAGAATACATAGTGTAATGACAAATGTATGAGCCTTAGGCTGGAGGTACTGGTCCTCAAAAACCAATTTATCCATTGTATTCTGCTTAGGAATCAATACCAGTATACATATTTCCATACCTTGTTTCTGGATCATATCAACTGGTATCAGAGTAGTTGATCCTGAGCAATGGCTGCTAAGAAAGCTGATAATTGGATTGAAGGGATTGAGAAGGATTTGGAACTACAGTGAGAAGAGAGACGAAAAGATGGGGAGGAGATCCAGAAATCCATTAGCCAAGCACACCAAGAGTTTCAGAGGTAACAAAGTCAGTCCAACCAAGAACGGCAGAGACAAATGACCGACTATAACTCAAGAGTTCCAAAAGAAGCTGGAGAGTGCTATCAGGAAATGGGAGAACGACTAAGGTCAGAAATAAACAGTATGATGATGTCGGTTCTGCAGATGTGGAAAAAAAATGATAACGGCATGGGAGGAATGGGAGACACCCAACCTGAAGAACACCCACCTGAGCCTAGTCGAAGGAGAGAACTGGCGAAGGGACCGATTGAGCTAGAAGAGCACTACGAAAGCAACAAGTTGCGGAATGATGCCAGCCACCGCATCGACCCACCTCAGGGATTCGTGTGACATGGTGACTTCCGGCGAGACTGCCACACCCGAAGGATTGAGATGCCGGTTTTCAACGGCGATGATCCTGATGGATGGATCTACCAGGTTGAGCGGGTCTTTTCAGTGGGGAGATTTTCGGAAGCAGAGAAGATGGAACTTGTAAGGATGAGTCTGGAGAAAGATCCATTAACATGGTTCCATTGGGTGGAGGGCCGTCGACCCATCGTGGACTGGCAGGAGTGTAAGAAGTTAATGACCCAGAAGTTTCGACCAGCTTATGAAGGGACGCAATGTCAACGCCTGTTAGGGGTGAAGCAGAACGGGACAGTGGCAGAATACACCGGTAAGTTTCTCGAACTAGCCGCTCCTCTACCGAAACTACTCGATGCGGTGCTAGAGAGTACCTTCCTGAATGGGTTGGTAGAAGATATTCGGTTGGAGGTACAGATTCTTAAGCCTAGGAATCTTGCTGAGAAGATGGAGTTATCCCAACAGATGGAGGAAAAATTCAGATGCATGAGCGAATTGAGATGGAGCCATTGGGGTGCAGGCATGAGGTGGGGACACGCAGGGACAAAGTTGGAGACCACAAGGGTAGAGAAAAAGAGGGAGGAATTAGGAAATAATGGGAGTCGTCCCACTACTTATACAAGACACAAAAATATAGAAGGAAGTAGGAATCAGAATATGAGAGGATTTAGAAGGTTGACTGTGAGTGAGCTCCAAGATAAGAAGGCTAAGGGACTCTATTTTAGATGTGATGAAAATTTCAGCCCTGGTCATCGGTGCAAAAAAAGAGAGCTCTAAGTTCTGGCCGCAATGGATGAAGAAATCGAACCGGAGGAGGAGCTAGAAGGAGAGGAAGTGGAGGAGACATTACAAACAATAGAATTAGCTGCAAGGTCAGTGTTGGGGTTCACTTTTCCGAAGACTATGAAAGTAAAAGGGAACTTGGAAGGGAGGGAAGTGATCATCCTTATAGACAGAGGAGCCTCGCACAACTTCATTTCATGGGAGTTGGTGAAATCACTAAATTGTAAGTTGGCAAAAACTGAGAAGTATGTGATAACTATGGGTAATGTGCTGAAGATTAAGGCGGAAGGGATTTGCAGGGGTATAGTTGTGTCAGTACAAGGTTTGGTGGTAAATGAGGAGTATCTACCAATGGAGTCAGGCAACTGTGATGTTATACTGGGGATTAAATGGTTGCAAACTTTGGGCAAAGTGGTGACGGATTGGAGTAAGATGACGATGGAGATTAGACAAGGAGACCAGACCCTTACGATTATGGGAGACCCAACACTCTCAAAAACACCTATTAACCTAAAGAGTTTGGTGCATACTATAACAGATGAGGACTTGGTATATCTGTTACAATTGGGCTTTTCGGAGTTAGCAGGGCTTAAGGGTACCAACCAAATTAAAACCGAACTCCAGGCTGTGTTGGAAGAGTTCAGAGCAATCTTCAACATACCTCAAAAACTACCTCCTGAAAGAGCTAAGGACCATGCCATTGTACTCCAAGAAGGAGCCAATCCAGTCACGGTTAGACCTTATAAATATCCCTAGTTCCAAAAGAATGAGATTGAGAAATTCGTGAAAGAAATGTTGGATTCCGGAATCATCCAACCAAGTGTGAGTCATTATGCTAGCCCGGTGTTGTTGGTTAAGAAAAAGGATGGGGGGTGGCATTTTTTTGTGGACTACCGTGCCTTAAATAATGTAACAGTAGTGGACAAATTCCCTATTCCTATCATAGATGAGCTACTTGATGAATTAAAGGGGGCTACTATCTTTTCAAAGATTGATCTAACGGTGGGGTATCACCAAATCCGAATGAGAATGGAAGACATAGAAAAGACAACATTTAGAACTCATGAAGGGCATTACAAATTTCTCGTCGTGCCCTTCGGATTAACTAACCCACCGACCACGTTTCAATCCCTCATGAATTAGGTTTTTAAGCCTTACCTCCGAAAATTTGTATTAGTTTTTTTTTATGACATATTGGTCTACAGTGCTAGCAATGAAGATCATGTTTGTCACTTGAGGGCAATCCTAAATGTGCTCCTATCCCAGCAATTGTATGCGAATTGGAAAAAGTGCATTTTTGAACAAGAAACATTGGAATACCTAGGGCACATCATATCAAGAGATGGGGTGGCAACTGACATGAGAAAGATTCAAGTTATGGTTAATTGGCCAAGACCGGGGAATGTGAGGGAGTTGAGGAGTTTCTTGGGGTTGACGGGATATTATAGGAAATTTGTGAAGAACTATGGAGATATTTCCTGGCCTTTGACTCAATTGTTAAAAAAAGAAGGCTTTAAGTGGACTAGGGAGAGTGAGGCCTCCTTCCAACAACTCAAGCAAGCCATGATTTCAACACTAGAGTTGATATTTCCCAACTTCACTAAACCATTCATCTTGGAAACCGATGCTTCAGCAAAACCATAGGAGCTGTCCTGATGCAAGAGAATCGACCCATTGCTTATTACAGCTAGGTTCTGTCGACTTCCAGCCGACATAAATCAGCCTATGAGCGAGAATTGCTGGTCATTGTACTTGCAGTGAAGAAATGGTGTTCCTACCTTTTGGGCCATCATTTATCATCAGAACCGACCAGCAGCCACTTAAATTCCTGTTGGAGCAGCGTGAGGTACACTCGGAGTATCAGGAGTGGCTGTCCAAATTGTTGGGATACACTTTCAGCATTGAGTATAAGGCGGGAAGAGAGAATAGAGTAGTAGATGCCTTGTCAAGAATTCCTAATTAGGCGGAATTAATGGCAGTAATAGCAATTAGGGCGTTGGATATGGAGCAAATAATCAAGGAGATTGATGTTGATCCCAAACTATCCAAATTGAAGCAAGAACTCCTAGAAGATGGTGGGTCGCATCCTCCATACACAACAATTCAGGATCGCTTGTTTTACAAGATCGGTTAGTAATTCTGAAAACTTCAGCCGCAATACCAGCTCTGATCACGGACAGCCACCAAAGTAATGTAGGAGGGCATGGGGGTGCTCTAAAAACTTACAAGAGGCTAGCAAATGAACTGTTTTGGGAAGGAATGAAAAATGATGTCTACAGGTTTGTGGTTGAATGCTTCATCTGTCAGCAAAATAAGTATTTATCGCTATCTCCGGTTGGACTTATGCAGCCTTTACCAATGCCACAACAAGTTTGGGAAGATGTCTCTATGGATTTCATAGAAAGGCTGCCAAAATCAAAGGGATTTTCAACTATCCTAGTAGTGGTGGACAGACTTAGTAAATATGCTCACTTCATTCCTCTAAAACATCCATATACTGCACAATTGGTTGCTTATATCTTTGTACAAGAGGTGGTGCGTTTGCATGGATATCCTAATTCGATTATATCCGATAGGGATAAAATATTCCTGAGCAAATTTTGGAAGGAGATGTTTAAGTTGCAGGGCACAAGGTTGAGATACAGTTCAGCCTACCATCCACAAATGGATGGACAAATCGAGGTTGTCAATAGGTGTCTAGAAACTTATCTAAGATGTTTTTCTAGCAAGCAGCCCCAATAGTGAGCACGATGGGTGGGATGGGCTAAATATTGCTATAACATGTCCTTTCACCCAATTTTGGGCACTACACCATTCAAGGTCCTCTATAGGCGGGATCCTCCCACTATCACAAGATACAGAATCCAATCTTCTGCCATAGACACCATTGATACACTGCTGCAGGAAAGAGACTAGAATTTAGCTGAATTACGTCAACGCTTGATGTTAGCTCAGCAGAGGATGAAGTTGACAGCAGATGGTAAAAGAACAGATGTGGAGTTTCAGGTGGGGATAAGTTCTTTGTCAAGTTGGCACCTTATCACCAACAATCTGTGGAAACCAGGAGTAATACCAATTTGGCTCCATGTTATTTCGGTCCCTTTGAGATTCTACAATGCATTGGTCCAGTTACGTATCAGTTAAAGTTGCCCTCGACAGCTAGAATTCACTCTGTTTTTCATGTCTCTCAACTTAGGAAGGTCTTGGGTACTGATGATTCAGCCATAAGTATACCAGACCATTTACTAATTCCTGAAGCTACCCCAGATTATCCAGCTGCACTTTTGGCCATCAGAAACCTCACTTCTAGCTCGGATTTAGAAGTGCTTATTCAGTGGACAGACCATCCAGTTTCTAAGGCTACATGGGAACTGTATGAAGATATGAAAGTTCGATTTCCAGATTTTCACCTTGAGGACAAGGTGAAGCTGATGGGGGAGAGTAATGATAGATCAAAGGTCACTAAAGTTTATGTTAGGAGAAATAAAAAGAAGGTAGAGGAGTAAAAGAGCAGAGGGGTAGTCTTGGCTATTAATTTTCTATATTCAGTTAGTTAGTTAGTAGTGCTGGCAACCAATCATTAGGTTGTCAACTAATCGAATCTGTTAGTAATTACAGATTCTCAGTATAAATAAAAGATATGAAGGAAAAGAATATATCGTGTAATGACAAATGTATGAGCCTTAGGCTGGAGGTACTGGTCCTCGAAAACCAGTTTATCCATTGTATTTTGCTAAAGAATCAATACTAGTATACATATTTCCATACCTTGTTTCTGGATCCTATCACGATACTCAAACTAACTGATTGCATAACATTTTTTACCTCAAGTTGTGAGCATAATATCATTATGTTAAATCGTTGTTCACATTGTAATGATGCAAAAGAAGAGTAAGTATATCTATATCGAAATCTCTAGATAAAAAGAGGACTTTGAACTAAAAATATCACTAATAAAGATAGATTGCAGAAATAGATAGCATTTCATTTGCAAGAAGCATAAAAATGACCTTCAAAACATTGATGAGATGTGTCTTTGAATTATCTTGCAAACGATCAGCGCGGTGAAGGCTAGCCGAATCAAGTCCACATAGTGTTAGTTTATCAGGTTGCCCGAGCCACTAATTTACCAGAACAGTAGGTTGCAATATTTGGTTACTAAGTCAGAGATGATGAAACCAAAATCAAAGAAACAAAAGCCCGATCAAGTCCACATAGAGGTAGCTAAAGCCTCTAATTTGCCAGAACAGTAGGGTCGCAATATTAGGTTAGCCAGAAATGGTGAAACCAAAATCAAAGAAACAAAAGTATCCACCTGAGAATTAAAACCATGGCATGTCAATAGCACTCTAGTAACTCCAAGTCCCTGTATGTAAAATTAAAATCAAAGTATCATGAGAATCATTTTAGCAAAATCATAAATTTTCCCTCTGACCAACTTGTTCAGATATTACAGAAAGTTCTAAGACTTGAGTACAATATAAGTGTGTCCTATGACATTTCCATTGTTCACTACCATATATATACAATACAGCACCCCTACCTCACCCAGTATAAAAGAAACACAATCTCAGTACAGTGCTCCAAATTCTGCTGAGAATACAAATAATTTCCTATATTGAAAATTGAGGTTACTGATCCATGTTTTGAAGGGTAAAGTAAGTTTTTCCAATCATTCGGTGACAAATTAACTGAACTAGTAAAGAAGTAACACAAGTAATAAAATCTTTCCTTCAACTTGTATGATGGCTCCTTGGAACAAGAGTGGCATGCAAGGAAAACTTAAATCAATTCAAATGTTAAAAAAGTTGAAAGAAATATCACTTTAATGTGTCATAGCACTTTTGTTTGGGGAGTATTAGCATCCATCCATGTGAACCAGACCAACTAGATCATATTCATCCCATTCTTAGACGAAGAGGAGATGCTAATTAGGATGCGAGAAGTTAATGTTGAATTAGTACATCCGAGGAGAGAGAGAAAGCTAACAAAAGAAACATTGTGTTTTACCTGATTAACAAAAATATCCCAGAAAAGTGGTCCAACAATAGAAGTCTCCCAGTTGTGGATGTGTAACACATCAGGCCGCTTCCCAGATTTTGTTATATAATCCAGTGAAGCACGAGAGAAATAGATGAACCTAAAACATGAAATATCTAAAAGGACCGTCATCAACAGGCAAGAAACAATACGAAAATAGTTATCAAAAAAAGGAAATAAAGCCATATATAGTTTAGAAGGAACTCAAATAAAAAACTAGAATAGATTGGATTATAAAATGACAATGAAGGCCATCCTGTTCACATCTTATTTTCACGTAACTGAATCTCAAGCAACCTGTCCTAAATCCTTTGAGCTTCTTTTCTTTCTTTTTCATAGTAAGAGCATCCTGACCTGTTCATTTACTCCTTCATGTATAAATTAGTGTCATGAGGACTCCAAAAACTGAGGTAAATGACTACCGAATGAAAGGAAATGCATCCTCAGCCGTGCATCTGAATGTAGATAAAAAATGAAACCTAAACAGCAGTTAAAATGTTAGGAGTCCAAAGTCATGTCACCTTTATCAATTCAACTTACTTGCTGAGTTGCCAGCACGTGCACGAGAGATGCACAAAGCTAAATAATTTAATTGAAGAATAAACTTATCGATGACTACCTACATGAGCAAGCAACTTGATTTTATTTGTTGAAGTTATACATTAAAGGTAGGAAAACAGTCTAACAAACTTATGAATAGATTTTCTTTTTTCTTAGAATAATAGAGCCAATTCTTCAACATTCCTAACCAACTAAGCTGTGATCAAATCATGTTACCATTGAGCACACAGCTCCTTTCCATCCCGTGGAGTTTACCCAATAGTGCAAGAACAACTCAGAAATGCAAAACTATAGATCAATCATTTCTAGAAATTATGACTTAATTATACTGACCGCTCAAAGTCGTCTGCGTAGCCAGATACTCTCTCACGATCAAAGAAGGATGAGTACTGCAGAGGTTGAATAAAAGTAACTCCAATGCCATGGACAACACTGGAAAATGATCATCAGCAATGAAATCAATACAAACAGGGCGGTGGTACATGCTTTACAAATGATATACCTCAATCACTTGTCTAACAGTTCTCTCTTCGGTGAATAATGAACAAATGGAAGTAATCAAAAACTAGAACCCAATAAATCTTACTGTACCATGTAAAGGCCAAAGCTCACCCTGTCCATATTCTGTTCCCATACAGTTGGCCATCAAAATATGAATAAGACTCTGCTTCAATTTCTCGCAACCCATGAACATGAGTGAGGTCAAGGCACTTATACCTGTTCAGAAAATAAATGCATTCAGTCACAAGTTCAAGGATTTCTCATGATAAAATCATACCCAAGACAGTTGAAAATTTTCTTTTGGTACATAAGAAATCATAATTATATGCTAAAGTTTATCAACCCATACACCTATCAAGATTTGTACTCATTTTTATTGTTATAACTTGGGACAAATGACTCCAAAGCATTCCATATGAAAAACAAAAAAGAGAGAAGCATTAACAAGTTTTGCATTCTTCATGAACTATAACCACTAACTTTTCTAGAAAATAGGATAATTAATATCATAAAAGTTTTAATTAAATATCATAAGAAGCACATCAAACTGTATAGGTTACGCCACTAACTTTGGTAAAATAACCTCCACAAAATGGCCCTTTTTCTGTAAAGCATGTGATAAGCCCCTCACATATGATGCCAGGGATCCATCGACTAATGGTTCCATTTCGGTACAAATGTGGATAACATGGAAAGTATTCCTGAAATTGACATATGATTAAAAGAAAAGATTCAAGAGAAACAGTGCAAGGAAAAGAAAAATAAGATATGCACTAGTTTGTAAGAAGATAACAAACTATTGAAAGTAAAACAACGTTTCTTGCAATCCTCGTACAGAGGCTAGGCTGCACAATTTGCAAACCGCATTTCATCTTTAGCTAAATGAGATAAATCAAAAAAATTCTAGCAGCATGCCTCTATTGCCCATGCAAGCATTGGTTTGTAATGATATCATAGAATCCTACATTTCTCTTCAAAATTTATAAAGACAAAATGTATAATCATCAGTATGATTTCTGTTATATATGCAAAAGTACCTAACGTGTTATCTTTAAGCATTGGGAATCAGTTAAGGAAAGAGTTGTAGCGTTCAACAAATGATAGTACTTTTTTCTTCCATCCGAGACGTGGCGGAGTTTTGCTAGAACCTCAGAATCCCTTTTCGGCAATATGTCAGAGAAAATATCAGCTACATTAAATTTGCAGCTCATGACCATACTTCTAAGATCAGATGCCTCTGCAGTGTTAATAGTTCCATTGAGGATCATTGAGTCTATCCGATGCAGTAATTGCCAGCAAACTGAGCGGTTATCTGGTTTCCAAAGGATAATGAACGTAAGAACATTGCTCAAGGTTTAGGTATCTAAAACCTCAAACCAATACTAGAAAATACTATTAGAGAAAATTGTAAGACTAGATATAGATCGCTCCCTAAACTCTTAAATGGATGTGTATTAATGTTCTTATATTCATACTCGACTTCATGGCAAAAAGATTCAACAGCAGAGAGCTTCTAAATCACTTAAATATCTGTGATTCTAGTGACGATGTACAACATTGTGCAATAGTTAAATGAAGCAAAGCTGTAGAGTTAGCCATACACAGAATTCTTACAGTGAGTAAAATGATGCAACGTTTGAAATTACAAAAAAGCTGCATTATTGGATGCACGGTTCATGCTATAACCCATAGAACAGAGAACTTCAGGTTAAGATTCAGTCACCTCTTCCAAAACTAGACTGCTTTTCAGCCTCCAGTTTCTCTATCCTATCTAACAAATCCTGTTTCTCTCTGTTTGCTTTATTAAGCTCCTCGATAGCTTGCAAACGCTGTTTGTTTAAGAACATGATGTCTGCATATATCACTCAAAAAGGGATCACGTAAACACAGGGAAACAATTTGGAGTACGAGCATTCAAATTAATGATCACAAAATGGCTCACTCTGCTGAGCTTCTTTGAAGAGCCCCCGTATGTCATTCTTCTTCGATGCAACCTCAGGATCAGATGGCTGATACGTTTCCTATGAGCAAACAACCAACCAATTCCATTTTAAGCAGACAACAATCTATACAAAACGCAATTTCAGAGGCACATCACACATGGGGTACCTGAGACAAGTCTACTCCCTGATGATGACCTTCTTGCCTAAAATGCAAATTCATTAAAATAGTTGTTCAAGGAACTAAGAAGTTAACAAGTATGTGAAGATACGAATCAAACCATTTTACTCCTTTTCCCAAAATGTACTAAGAAAAGTGCGTAAAAAGTTGCAAACAAATAGACCACTAAAAGTAAAAGTTTTTCAAAGAAAGCTGACTAACTGAATTGCAAACGCAGAAAAATCCAATTTGCGATGAAACTGGTGAAGGGAAAGGGAAAAGCAAAGCTTTAGAAAGATTGAGGCAGCAAATTTACCCCAAACAACGAAAGGTTCGAGCTTTAGCTAGTTTGCGGCCAACCATGGACATCATTCCGATTGGGGGAGGTAAAGAGATCGCAGCGGTTATCAGAGTCGCCATTAACGCTCTAGCAACTCCAGTTTTCCGTCATCAAAGAGGCAGAGAGAGAGAGAACATCAAAGGACTGATCCAACAATAGAATCAGTTTTCACGTGACCCTTTTATCAGTTTTGCACGAATTTTCAGAATTATTATTATTTTTTCTTACATGAACATAACATTGACATCAGTATGTGGCCAAAACATGCGATCTTAAGATAAGGTAGATGGAAGTTACCAATCATTGAGAGACTGAACTGTTTCAGTACTTTTCTTACTTTGTTAGTTCAAATGTTAAACATCCTTTTACATAACAAATTATTGCAAACCCTTCGCGATTAATTTATCAAATTTTCTCACTTTTTCTGCAGACACAAGTAATGAAGATAACAAAAGAAAAGCCTTCTGCAAGTAGAACTTTTTCATTGTGGATGAAGCTGAAAACGAACAATTTTACAATAGATGATGACTACAGTCTATGCTTTCTTTCTTTTTTGTTTTTTTTCAAATCAGTTGTTATTTCATTAACCCCCCATTACAACTCCAGGATAATGTCTTTCATTTCTCTAGGAAATGAGACTTAGAAGATTGGCCCAGCTTTCAGGATCTCCTCTGTCAGCTTGTTGTCCTCTCCAATCTTGTGGTCAGTAAAAGTTTCAAAGTTATTGTTGAACAGACCAGCTAGCTTCAGTAGTGTGCCTTTGTAAGCCTTCTTGTCCAACCACTGCCACCAAAAAAAGCAATTCATCTTACATCAGAAATTTATTGAAGATAAGACAGACGGAGGATTTAGACATCAAGGAATAGATTACTAACAGTGTTCACAGGATCCAGGATTTCAGAAGGTACTCCCTCAACGTGAGTGGGAATTTCAAGACCAAACACTTCGGTTTTCTTGTATTCTGCATTCAGGAG
The DNA here is from genome assembly GCA_025434745.1 of Erythroxylum divaricatum. Classification (NCBI taxonomy): domain Eukaryota; kingdom Viridiplantae; phylum Streptophyta; class Magnoliopsida; order Malpighiales; family Erythroxylaceae; genus Erythroxylum; species Erythroxylum divaricatum. The sequence continues at coordinate 4,106,171 of JANTPM010000246.1, read as the reverse complement.
GCTACCGGAGTGTATAGCATCAATGATTTTCCTCGTGTAAGGTAACTTAATCCGGCTTCCTGATCCATAGCTGTAACAGGAAAATTACGTTTTATTTTTAAGAAAATGTTCAATTCATTCCAATTAAACTTGATGATCATATGGTGATTGTGGATACACATACCTTCCACCTGACCAGCCAGTATTGACTAGCCACCCTGTTGCACCATGCTTCTGCATTTTCTCAGCGAGCATAGCTGCATACTTGGTAGGGTGCATCATTATGAATGCTGCCCCAAAGCAAGCTGAGAATGTTGCTCTTGGCTCCTTCACACCCTCTTCTGTTCCAGCCACCTTCAAAAGCATTACAGATCATCAATTTTCAAGTTTTTTTGCCGCGAGCTATGTATCTTAGAATGCTGAATATATATAAGCAGTCATTTTTACCAGAGCAGTGTAGCCGCTTATAAAATGGTACATAGTCTGTGCCAAGCTTAGCTTGCTCACAGGCGGAAGCACACCAAATGCGTCGCATGCCAAAAGGATAACGTTCCTTGGGTGCGGACCAACGCAAGGTATCTTCGCATTAGGAATGTGATCAATTGGGTAGGATGCACGAGTGTTCTCTGCAACAGAAGGACAATAAACCAATTAATGGTGCCCTCAAATCCAAACGTGAAGGTCACACAAATACAAATTGCAATTTCATCTCATTCCGTTTCCGGTTCACCTGTGACCGATTTGTCGAGATAGTCCACCTCTCGAGTGTGCTCATCAAACACCACGTTTTCCAGCACTGCCAAACCAAATTGTTCATGTGTCAGTTCAGGCACGCAAATACAGCAAACCGTTAAGCAGCATTCCCTCTCAGTTCCTACTGTATTGAAAAGAGGTTCTGTTAAACATTCAGAGATTAAGGTTTGAACAATACCAGCTCCAAACTTAATAGCATTCCAAATATCAGGCTCTTTTTCCCGAGAGAGGTCAATGCACTTAGCATAGCACCCCCCTTCGATATTTGACACCCCGGTCCCAGTCCAACAGTGTTCATCGTCTCCAATAAGGTATCTATTGGGATCAGTAGACAGGGTTGTCTTCCCAGTACCTATCAAGAAAATTTTGAAATAGACTCCTCAATAACAAGGAAAACAACTGAAACAACAAGTAAGCATATTGGCCACATCAAAACATGCCACAAGGTTAACTGCGAGGATAGGGTAAGAAGGCACATATTCTTTTTTGGCTGGGACTTGGCACCACATCTCGTTCATGACATGGTGATACTATACCTGACAATCCAAAGAAGAGGGCAACATCTCCATCTTTTCCCATATTGCATCCAGAATGCAAGGAGAGGATTTGACGCTTAGGCATGAGATAATGCATAACACTGAACAGACCCTTCTTCATTTCCCCGGCGTACTGCGTGCCGAGGATGACCATTTCTCTTCTAGCAAGATTCAAATCTATGCTAGTAGAGGATGTCATGTAGTGAGTAAAACGATTACAAGGGAACATGCCAGCATTGTATATAGTGAAGTCCGGAGTACCAAAATTCTCCAGCTCTTCAAGAGTGGGTCGGATACACCTGCCACCCACCCAATTATCCAATTGTACACACTTAGATCATACACCTTTACATTTTCGTTACGAGGTTCCTCCGATTAAGGGGGGACAATATTCAACATAGGATTAACATAATCAAGAGTTCATCAACGACAAAGGAGACTTATCTGGCAGAGGTCTAGGCCACAAGTACTTACTGCTGTTAAAAGTTAGTGATTGAATGTTTTACTTACATGTTGTGCATAAACAGTGAATGGTATGCCCTGGCAGAGACAATCCGGACTTTGATTCTGTTCTCAGGATCCCAGTTCAAGAATTGGTCGTTTACAAAGACCTGAAATTTATATGAATTACCATAAGTTAAGCGGTTTACAACATGTATTTCAGAATCATGTTACTCTTTTAGAAACTACATATATCATATCATGTCATTAGATCATATGTCAGCCACTTGGCTTCTTTCATAGCTTCCTTTTCAGTATAAGGTGGCCTAGTTCTGGCACAGCCAATTCGGTGCAAGTGGTTATTGATGAAACTGAAATATCACCTGCTAAGGCTCTCGACCCCCGGCATTTATTAAGATCCATGCACTCTATCCACATATAGCATAAACACAGTGCACATGCAAGTCAAGCGGTGGCCTAGTGGTTGCTAGAATATACAAATCAATCATGACTAATGGTCATAAAACGCGGACAAATAAATAATTCATGAAACGACAAAGTTGCTACTCCAAAAGAATTAGAAATGATATGGCCAAACTGGGAGAAAAGGACAAGATGGATACCATCCCATGGGCCATCACAATCCTCCAAAATCAAACACATCCCAATACAGCACGTAAATAGCTTTTTTCATAATATAATTTTGGAGATCTTTTGACAATCTCAACCTGGAAAAAGAGGGGTCAGAGCCTAAAACCCCACATGGCCTCAAACGGACAATCATAAAAAATTAGCAGGGGAAATTTTTTTCAGGGATCAAATCTTGACAAACAAAACTATATTATAGATTAAAACTTTGAAGTGATTTCTTGTATATACGTGTTTAGAGATAACTTTTACTAGAAATAAAGAAGTACCTTGTCCAAGGAATTCAAGTAGTCAACAGCTCGTTCTCTATTAACCAGGAAAGTATGCTCATCCATTTCAATGTTAGGTGAACCTCTGCAATTTGTTCCAGAGAAATGAAGGGTAATTGATTAAGACGACAACAAACTAAAAGAGAACAAGAATAAAAACTGCAGATTAGAATGTCACTCACTTGCCCCACCAAAGCTCATCCTTAGTAGTATCGTCCTTAACAACACGCTTGTCTCTTGGAGACCGACCAGTCTTGGCACCAGACAGGGTCGCCAGTGCACCAGTCGATGTAATAAACGACCCTTTCTCGTACTTAATAGCTTGCTCATAAAGCTCTGCACCAAAATCCATCCAAGTAATAAGCCAAGTACCCACTAATTACAAACACCAATCACTAAGGAAAGCGCGTGTCAAACAAAAGTTAATAGGATTAGACTTAAAAGTACTCTTTTTTATTTTCATGAACAGGACAATCTTAGAAATTAGAATTGTCTGTCGTAGTACCTGCAGGAGAGAGGTTATAAAGGACATGAGTGAACTTCAAGGAGCTGTCACTGACGCTGATGGTGGGTGCATCAACGTGGTGGTGATGGTGAATTTTCGGGGTGGCTTCCGCCTTCTTGTTCGCTGGATCTCCTCTGACCACCTTCGGCCCCGTCTCTCGGGTCAGTGAAGCCAAAGATGCACTGTTTCAATTTTGAAAAAAAAAATATGGTCAGAACAGTGAATTTCAATTTAATTCCATCATCTCACGTTGGGGGTCCACAGATGATGAAAAAATAGTTTCTTTATATGCACGACCGATCCTAGTCCAACCCTGTACGGCTCCACCTCCCTTCACTTTCTCGCTTTTCATGGTTTCTGCCTCCTCTTTAAGTTTGTTCGTTACAGAAATTTAGGGACAGGTGAAGAGGAGAGAAATTACCTGATAGATTGGAGCTGTAGTTTCTCACGTTCTGCATCGGAGATAGAGGCAAACCCTCCTTGAATCCCTTTGATAGGGGTAGTCGGCGCCGACTTCTTCTTCTGAAGAGAGTGAAGCTCGTCAATGGTCTGTGCCTTCACGGTGGCCTGAGTCGTCTCTGGACACTCGTGCCTGTTTTCGCTCGTCGTGATCTTCGCCAGAACTTTCTTCCCTCCCTTCCCGTTGGCAAACACCACCGCCTCACCGCT
>JANTPM010000246.1:4045600-4080712 GCA_025434745.1 Erythroxylum divaricatum | reverse complement strand
AGACGTGTCTGAAGGAATTTTCAATGAACATGAATTTGACGTTGGGGTGGAGGATGATTCGATATCTTTAAGTCAAGCCAAATCATGTTCACACTCTGATAAGTAGATTGAAGCAATGAAGGAGAAGATGAAGTCAATGGCAGATAATGGCGTTTGGGATCTTGTCGAGTTGCCTAAAGGAGCGAAACCGATTAGCTGCAAATGGATATTTAAAACCAAACGGGACTCGCGTGGTAACATTGAAAGATATAAGACACGCTTAGTCGCCAAAGGCTTCACTTAAAAGGAAAGGATTGATTATAAAGAGACATTTTCTCCAGTTTCAACAAAGGACTCTTTTAGAATCATTATAGCACTTGTAGCTCATTGTGATCTCGAACTATATTAAATGGACGTAAAGACAGTATTTATCAATGGAGACATTGATGAAACAATATACATGGTGCAACCAGAGAACTTTGAATCCAATGATTCAAAGCACCTTGTTTGCAAACTTAAGAAGTCTATTTATGGTTTAAAGCAGGCATCCCACCAATGGTACCGAAAATTTGATCAAGTGATAACCTCGTTTGGTTTTAAGGAAAACATCGTTGATTAGTGCATATATATCAAGTTCTGTGGGAGCAAATTTATTATCCTGGTGCTATATGTTGATGATATTCTACTGGCAAGTAGCGATATAGGTTTATTGCATGAAACCAAGAAATTTGTATCAAAGAATTTTAAAATGAAAGATCTTGGTGATGCATCTTTCGTCTTGGGTATACAAATCCATCGGGATCGTAAAGAAGGTATACTTGGTTTATCTCAAAAGCCCTATATTGATAAGTTGCTAAGTCGATATGGCATGCAGAATTGTGCACCAGGAGATACTCATATTTCAAAGGATGATAAGTTTAGTTTGCTCCAATGTCCTAAATTGGACACACAGAAAACTGAGATGGATAAAATCTCTTACGCTTCAATTATAGAGAGTCTCATGTATGCATATAGCATTCATAACGGGAATGTTAGGTAGATATTTGAGTAACCTGGGAATGAATCACTGAACGGTAGCAAAACGAGTTATGAGGTATTTACAGATAACAAAGGACTATATGCTCACATACAGAAGGTCAGAGCGATTAGAAATCGTTGGATATATCAGCTCTGATCATGCTGGATGCTTAGATAGCAGAAAATCCACCTCAAATTATGTTTTCATGATGGGTGGAGGAGTTGTTTCATGAAAAAGTGAAAAACAAAAACTTGTAGCTTCTTCTACTATGGAGACAGAATATGTAGCTTGCTATGAAACATCGTGTCATGGAATATGGTTGTAAAACTTTATCACTGGATATGGTTGATGATATAAAACAACCCTTAAAGATTTATTGTGATAATTAAGCCGCTATATTGTATTCAAATAACAGCCGAAGTTCGTCGAAATCAAAGCATATTGGCATCAAATATTTGGCTGTGAAAGAAAGGGTTCAGAATCTTTAAGTGTCTGTAGAACATATTGGTACAAACTCCAATATCGCAGACCCACTCACCAAAGGGTTGCCGCCTGCAGTGTTTCATGTACATATGGCCACTATGGGTGTAGTAGATCTGTCAGACATATCACTTTAGTGGGAGTTAATCTTTTACTTCTATGTATGTTCTTTGACATCTAAAGTTTATGTTTTAAAGTTTAAGTTTCTAAGGTCTAAAGTTATCTTTCTGTATAGACTTTGGTTTATGAAATTTAATGAATTTTATGTTTATCTAAAAATTCTGAACATATAGAATTTGCTTTCTGTTGCAGTATTGCATAAGGTTAGAAAGTGTTTTGAGACTCTATGAGTCACAAATTTTGGACCAGTTGAAAATAGGCACGATTTTGATCACATCACATGTAATTTTCATGCTACGCATCCATACTTGATCTATGTCATTGATTCTGCTGGTATTGCGATAGTTGTTTGGTTTAGTCACAAAATTAGATGACAAAAGTCGCTTTGATCCTACACTAGTAAAATTGATGGACTAGCTTGTTTTGGTATATTTCTAGAATGAGATAGCAAGTTTGCGCGCGTTAAGTTTTCTTCTATGTACATTATCTGAAAACACACATAGCTCAAGTGGGAGATTGTTAGAATTTTATGGGCCACATGTATAAATATATGTACGTAGATTTCTATCTCGATTATAAGCCTAATAAAATGTGATCTAACTTTAGTAAATTAATTTGACTTACAAAAATATTAATTAATTATTAGTATGGGCTTGATGTGTAGAGGCCTATTATGAGTCATTATGGTTAATGGACCCATAATGAACCGTAAGTCTAAATTGACTATAAAAAGGGTTGTGGTCTCCAAGCCAGAAATACTTTTGACATTCCTTTTAAATAAGTTTCGTTTCCATAAGGAGAATTCATTCGGTTTCTGAATCTTGACTTAGAAGAACACAAATTCATCAAGCTTTGCTATTTATGCTTCCGCTATGCAATGGATCAAGGTTAATATTCTTATTTGTATATATATCATTGTTTAATCGATCTGCGTGTAATTCTGGTTGATTGAGTGTTTAGAAATCTGATTACAATAATCATAAGGTTAAATTTCTAACACATATCTCATGAACTTCATTAATTTGCTTATAGATCAATATTAATTCATAAATAATAAACACCAAATTAATGGAATATGCCTATCTTTATTATTAAAAATAATGTACGTAATTTTGTACAAAGCGATAAAAGGCAATTTCCTTTAGGATACTACTCTAACAATTGTACCTTTGTGTGGGGTAACTTGGTAACTTAGAAAAGTAAAAAACAACCGGTGGTTGCCAGAAGCAGTGCAGAGGCTAAGTATAGAGCATTATTGGGAATTTGTGAAGGGATATGGATTAAAAGACTTTTGGCAAGACTTCAGATCAAAGTAGAGCCTCAGATGAGGGTGTGGTGTGACAACCTATAATAAAGGAGAAAGTAGATTCTGGTTTGATTGATCTAGCTCACATTTCCCCTAGCAAACAAGTTGCAAATGTTTTCACGAAAGCACTTACTAGAGTCAGATTTGAAGAGTTAAGCATCAAGCTAGGAATGATCAACATCTATTTACCAGCTTGAAGGGGAGTGTTAGAAGAATATTTTCAGTTTTAGTACTTCATTTGTTTCCTTATTTGCTTAATAGTTTATTTCCTAAAATATCATTTTATCTTTTCTATTTTTAGTCCCTATTTTCATGGGATCTTATTTCCTTCTTTCTAGGCAATAATCAAGGGATTGAATAGCAGAACAATTGCTTATCTTCCCTGTGTGTATTTCTGTCATTTATGAGAAATAACATACAGAAATTATCCTCCAATTCTTTCATAAAGTTTTTGAAAGATAAGGTTCTATTTTTATACTTGTGAATCAGTGCGTCATATTCTGTTTTAACTTGTATAAACTGTAATGACAAGTTCTAATTGTTGCTTGCACTGTATTTTGCACCGTGTAATTGGAAGTTGGAAACACATTGACAAATCAAGGACTCCATTTGTCAATTAGGACCATTGAAATTCCTTTAACATTATTAATCTAAATCTTCCTCATTTTTAATTTCCAAAAATTCATGCTTTATATTGGTGGATTTGTTAGGAATTTGTCTACTTTTTTCATTTCATTGTGATCTTCTTTGTTGAAATCCATTTAAATTTCTTTAGTTGTTGGTTTAGCATGTTTGCGTTTTTGCTTTAAGTTGTCATGTTCTTTTCATTTTCCGTTTTGGTAAATTCTACTGATCTTCACCGCATTAATTTGCAGATAGATCATTAATATTTTTCCTTCTTTTCGCTGCCCAGGCCTCTTTCCTGACTAATCATTGATATTTTCCCATGCTAGTGCACTTTTTTGCCATTTCAAATTTCACTGATAGTTCTTCAGTTTCACTAGTTGTAGGTGCTTTGTATATCCGTTATTGACATTAAGATTGTGATACTGTCATGTTAAAGGGGACAGGAAACTGATAATGGATCTGAATCCTATAAAGGATGCTTTTGATCGTGTTGCAAAAAGGCAAAAGCTTTTGTCTTCTAAGACCCAAGAAATGATAGACCATACAATACAGGAAATTGAGAAGGCATTCGAAATGTTACATTCAGAGCACCCCGGCGCTGAATTTGACTACAAATCTGTGCTTGGTGAGCTTAAGAAAAAGTTGCAAGCGATTGCCGCTCCGAGTCAACTGGAAAATACACAGAAGGAACTTAATTTGGCCCTGAGCAAGTATCCAAAGACACTTGAGAAATCCTTTCACCCTGATATAGCAAAAGCTTACAGAAATGTTGAGTTTGAAAGCCAGACCGTTAAACAAATAATTGCATGTCACTTCTATCGGCAAGGCCTCTTTGATGTCGGTGACTGCTTTGTAAATGAGGCCAAGGAACCACAATGCGCTGTCCAAATGAGGTCCCTTTTCTCAGAAATGTATCTGATACTTGAAGCTTTGAAGAATAGAGATCTAGAACCTGCACTAAAGTGGGCTGCTGCCAACTCTGAGAAGCTTAAAGAAAATGGATCAGACCTTCAACTGCAACTTCATCGGCTACATTTTGTGGAATTACTGCAGAGTAGAAGCAAGGATGAAGCTATCACGTACGTTAGAACTCACGTTGCCTCCATTCACTTGAGTGAAATCCAGAAACTAATGGGTTGTCTCCTGTGGGCGGGAAAGCTTGATCAATCCGTATACTCCCAGCTATTATCATCAACTAATTGGAATGCAGTGGCTGATGAACTAACAAAGCAATACTGCTATCTTATAGGCCAGTCCTTTGAGAGCCCGTTGAGCGTGACTATAGCAGCAGGGTTTCAGGGTTTACCACCCTTGCTGAAGTTTATGACTGTGATGGCAGGAAAGAAGCAGGAATGGCAAACGATGAAGCACCTTCCTGTACCAGTGGAGTTGGGCTCGGAGTTTCAGTTCCATTCTATCTTCATATGTCCAGTGTCCAAGGAACAATCCACGGATGAGAACCCCCCAATGTTGATGTCTTGCGGTCATGTTCTGTGCAAGCAATCTATCAATAAGATGTCAAAGAATAGCTCAAAATCTTTCAAGTGCCCTTACTGTCCATCTGACATTGATGCAACAGAGTGTAAGCAAATACATTTCTGATATGTACCCTCACCTGTAAATTCTTTATCCCCAAACTGTAAGGAATGGATGACGTTGAAACCTGTTGGATGTACTGTATAGCAAAAAGGGGTGTAGTAGTGATGTAATGGCAAAGCCGAGTCTGTCCTGTACTGTTCCATAATGCAATTGTTGTAAATAAACATTCTTTCCACTTCTATCTGGAGAAAAGAAAACTGAAATTCGAAGATTATATACAAAGGTTAGGACATGTTAAGAAAGTTTACGCACGAAATTGTTAGGATTTGGTTGATAGCTTGTTGGCTATGGTGGTCTAACCGGTAAAATTTCTCTCATGTGCCTTTAAATACAAAGGTCTCTATTTAGGAAAATATACGTAATTAGTTTGTAATTATCTTTGCTATATTTAGATGATTTGCTTTACATGTAAGTAGGCAGTAATTAGCCTTTATTTTAGGAAGAGATAAGATTTGTAATTTGTATTTATACGTGACCTTAACAAAGAAGAAAGCTATGTCTTTATCACCAAATTCTTTCTCTTCTTTATTTGAGAGTCTCAGCTTTTCTGCAAATTCCCAAAGCTCACACACTCGATGAATAAATCCTCATTGGGATTTGAATAAATGGTGTCTGCAGTATTATCGCATTGTTCAGTTTCCTCCTCCTTCTTCTTCTTCTGTACCCACGTATCAAAAGGAAACAAAAGAAAGAACATATAAAGGAAATGAAACTCATCAATGTCAGTGAAAAGCTTCTCAAAGGTGTGTGCAATTCAAGGAAAGCTTGCTAAGGACCCTTTTTAACCTCAATGATAAGGTCAGTGTCATCCCTTTTCAGACCTACTTCTCCCACACTTATGCTCGTAAAAGAGTAAAAGCCTAAAAGGCCTTTCCTTTATCTAACTCAGTTAAGATATATACAACAGATAAAAAGTAAAAATACATTTACACACGTCTGGACAGTTTACACAGGTCTCACCGTGATTTGGGGTTTGGGCTTTCGTCGGCTAGAGCTGGAAGTGGATTCGATGGTCGTGCATCAGCTTCTTTTCTCTGTGACGTTTCGTTCTCAGTCTGACAACCCTATCGTTATGGATATCCTCGAGCTTCTCATCAAAAACTGGGTTGTTGTTTATCGGCATATGCACTGAGAGAGTAACAGACGCGCGGATTGACTTACTACCCAGGCTTATCTTAGCGAAGTTGGGATCACTTACTTTGATGCTCCTCTCTTAGGATGCCAAAATCTTCTTTTAGAAGATCAATTAGGACGTAGTTTTTCCGGTTTAATTAATATATGATGTACTTTTCCCTTAAACAAAAAAATACATTTAATCACGAATCTGAATGGAACCAATCTTGACAAAAAATTGCAAAGTTGGTTAGTGGGCATCTAATGATGAGCAAAAAGAGGAGTGGATTGTAATAATTTCCATCTCACCTTCACAGCTATGCAAAGGCTTAAAAGTATTGACGAGTCCTATTCAGATATGTCCGTTCTTTAGGCTATTGGTCCTTTTTGTACGTAGGATCTAGGACTAGACATTATGACCTCTAAAAGAATTCGAAGGGATGTAATAATTTCCTACACTTTCAGATTTCGCTTTTGCTATAATATTTTTTTTGTTGGCATAATCAAAAATTAAAAAAATTAAATTTATAAATCTAAATTAACACTCATTTTTGTTAATGTAATTCAGCATATCTTATTTACGTCTGTGGGACTCTTATTTACCTTAATTCTTTTACTATCGATAATAGTTTTATACAAGATTTTACTGAGTCGACATTATTCAACTTTTGATATTTTCTTTTGTCCTCACTATATATAAAAGAATTTTACATCTAATAATACGACCGACTCGTGTTAATCTCTACGGATAATTTTTCTCAATAATTTTTTAAAACAAGAACAACGAATAAATCAATCAAGTGATTAAACAACCAACTCAACACTTAAGAAGATAATTGACAAAAAAGACAAAGAATAATTTCCTGCACAATAACGAAACCAAGAGCAACTAAATAATTACGCAAGTATTAGTAGCTAAATAATTATGCAAGTATCATCACTAGACCTCCAGTTCATACATACCATCTTTCAACCCACAATAATGCCTTTCAAACACAAAGGTTCATGCACACAACAATATATCTAGCTATGTCCTAATATTCTGAACACTAAAAGCCAAAAAAATCCATCCATTCACCATAACCACTAAAGCTGAAGAATTATCAAATGACACACATATCTATATAGCAAAAATCTTATAAGACAAAGAATAATTATGTGTTTTTAGTTAATTACTTTATAATTTAAATTTAAATAAACTATCATCTATAAGTTTAATACGTTTTTAATTAAGCAGATAGAAAAGCCATGGTAGAAGTTGCGAGTTTGAGCCCCGTCAGGAACCATATAGTACCAAGGATAATATTTCTATACGAGAGCTCTCTAATTCAAGGAAAATCAAAATTGAAAATATTAACCGATAAAGATCTTTTTAAATCAAGAAACACATTAAAAACAAGATATATAGGCTAGACAAATAACTTAAGTGCATCCTGTAAACTCATTTATGGTGTGGGGTTTCTTTTGGCTAGTGGATTTTAACAAGTGGGACTCGCCACTCACTCTCTCTTTGTTTAGCATAATTCTATGTCTGCGCCAATATTGGATTTGGCACTCACTAGTGCGCTACACACTAAGAGACCCAACAAGAGAACATGTTTCAATCATAATCATGTCTACATTACTAACAAAAAGAACTAAAGTTAAACACTTGCTTCCATATTTATTTCTTCATGCTTCAATACCTGACCCAATCAATTCTATAAATTAAAAAAATATTTAAAAAACTCGCGTGCCAAACTTGTACTATATTACTCCGGGTCTATTTTCAAAGACTCGAACTCAAACCCGAACTCAAACTCGTATGATTAAGACTCACCAAAATTATACCATATCAACAAATAGTGACAAGAGAGGGATTGTTACTTGTGAGCATTTTGATTTTAACCTAAACTAAGCATTCAAGTTGTCCTTCTCACCACCAAATATTCACCTACTACTAGACCGCAGGAAAAATCTTGACTGGCTTAATCAGATGTGGTGTGGGGTTCCTATCATATCACTATCTGAATTTTTTATTTGGAAAGGGCCTTGCCGTCCGCTACTGCTTGTCGCTATTATGCACCTGGCTCCACTCAATCATTCTTTGTTATTTTCTTTCTAAAACTTTTTCATATTATATATATTATCTCTGTATTTCCCAAAATTACAAAGAAGACAAAAATAGAAAAATAAACTCAAAATCTGGCGTTCTCAAAGCCGTGTAAGTCGCTGACCCTGTTCATATGCTTCTTCATTATTGCCACTTTAGCCAACCTCTCGGCGGCTCGCCACGCAGACGTCGGAGTAAGCGGCTCCACCTTTTCCTCCACCTGTTGACTAGTTCTGCGCCGTTGACTCTGCTGCCGCCGTCGCTGCACCTCCGCTAGCTCCGCCTCCAAGCCGCGCAGATACTCCCCGTCCGAGCCATCGCCGCTCTGCATCAACAAAGCCCGAGCCGATGACAACAAACGAGAAGCTCCCGATAAATCACCGTGATCCAATAATCGCCGAGCCTCGGCTATGGCTCGTGTGCTGACGTGTAGGCTCCTCAACCGCCGGATGTTGGGCACGGACGATCGGACAGCTTGTGCACGAGGCACCAATAAGGCCAGCTCTCTACACAGGATTGGCTCCTGCGATGACGGGTCTTTGAACGACGACCGTACGGACAAGACCTGTTGGGACCCGCTAGCCGAAGCCGCAACTTTCAGTTCCACGAGCAGTTCTCTCTCTTCCTCGGCGTGGAGATCTCCAACCCGTACCGAGTCGCGGTCGAACACGCAGGGTCGACCAGTTGAGGAATAAACCGCTGGGATATCAGCTGCTGTTGGACCGGTACGTGCAAACCCGAGTTGGAGCTTCAGATCCTGAACCACTACGCTTACCAATCCACGAATGCGTTTGACTAAAGCATCTTCAGATGGCGCGTGACTTCCGCCAAAGGTTATCGTGTGCGTGGGGATTTCCAAGGGGGAGTAGCGCTGTGATGACACGGACATAGACGAACGGTCCTGATTAGTGGAGAAGACCATGATTGTAGAAACTAGATGCTTCTCTCGGCGATCTTCAATCACTTTCACCGCCTTTTTTAGCGCGTCGCTCACGCTCATGCCTTGGCCGTTAATTCCAACCGCCTCCACGATTCTACGGGCCGCTCTCCTTCCACTGGCCGTCATCCTCCGTAACGGCAGCAGCCGTTTGGAGCTCGCGGAGAACACGACGATCGACAAACGATCCTTGGAGTTTAAGGTGGAAATCACCGATCTCATGAGGCGTTTCATCATCTGAGACTTAAGGCCGCACATAGCTTCGCTAACATCAAGCACCGTGACCAAATCAATCGGAGCTCGCCGGAATGCCGGTGGCGCTCTGACTTTGAGAACCACCGCGTGAGTCTGGTGGCTCCTCCCAACCGCCAAGATGGCAGATTCCGGCAACAGAGAGACTTCAATGGGAGGATTGACCGTGACTGGACTTGCAGCGACTTTCCTTGGAGTTGGACTAGGGTTCACAAAGAAGCCTTTGAAACGAAGCTCGTCGTCTTCCTCTTCTTCGACGTCGTTTTCTTGCTCTTCTAATTCAGGTATGGTATTAAAGACAGAAGGTGAGATTAAAGGCTCGTCGTCGTTATACACTCTTAAGCTCTTAGACATGACACCAATATCCTTCACCTTGAGCTTGTTCTCTTCGTTCCCGGAGAACAATGGCAGCTCTTTCCACGTGGCGCTGCAAACTGGGCAGGTTAAGATCTTGAAATGGGCAGCGACGCAATGGATATGAAACGCGTGGTTGCATTCCGCCGTGAAAATGGCAGTTCCTTGGCCGCTTCTGACGCTCTGCGAGCAAACTCCGCATCGAGTAGTTAATTTGGAGAGGCGAAGAGCGGCTGCTTTGAAGAATGGGAAGCTCGAAGGCGATGATGGGTTTGAGAAATTAAACAACCTGGGGCTATTGCTGGTGTTGGTGGGGGTGGTTTTGCATTGGAGTTTAGGGCTACTGTTTGGCACGGAGGCGGAGGTCCGACAACGGAATCTTGGGCTTGACACGGGTTGAGATTGTAAGCGAGGCGTTGATGGGTTGGAAAAAAATCCAAACTTGGAGCTGATTCGAGGACTGTTTGTGTTTGCTGTTTTGGTCTTCTTGGTGTTGGATTGTTGTTGTGGAGGCTTTTCACCGAAGAATGTGGCGTCTTTCTCTTTAGGAATGGACGTGCAAAACGCTCTTCTCCAACCACTAACCATCGTCAAGAAACGGAACACAACTCAAACCCTGATCTTCGTTAAGGAAAGGATTTGATTGAGAAAGGTAATGAACATGGGATGCAGGAATGAAGTGAGAAGAAGTTTGAACTGTAGAGAGACAAAAGAGAGAGACGATTATCTTAACGTTGCTCTTTCTTTGGTATCCAAAAGATTTTCTTTATTCTTTATAGTAGCAAACAAGCAAACAATGGTGAAACTTTTCCTAAACTTAAAGCTTCTTTAGTTTTGGGATTTGCAACTGTAACTGGCAACTGTAAGTTGGTACCTGCAGTAAAAAAGTCAACCACTTTGGGTAACACGAAGAAGAAGAAGAAGAAGAAGACACTAACAGTCTGACACTAAGATAACTCACACCGAAATTCTCAGCTGATGAAGAAAAGGGGCTCTTTGCTTTGAAACTCACACTTTCACAGATCAACTTCTTTTGTTTTAGGGATTAAAACTGTTTGGACATGAGACTTTTATGGATAGGTTGGCTCCAATACATTCACTGAAACTCCCATCTGTTTTGATCTTATCCTTTATTTTCTTGTGGGGTACGTTCTTTTCTGATAAATTGAAGCTCTTAGCTCTACTTTAGGAAGGCATAAGACTGCCTTTTTCTTTTGTGTTTTTCTCAATTGGATTTTTGGGTTTATTACTATTCTGCAAAACGATTTTTTGTTCTGCAATCCCTAGGCAACAGAAAGTTTAATGAGCAGGAATGGATGTGCATGATTAATGATTATACATTGTCAGTTCGTGATAGCGAGTCAGTATCAAGGTGTCTCATTTAATGCTACTCATTGCTGTAATGTCTTCATTCCGGATTGGACCCTTCTTCTCAATAATACATGCCGTTTTATGTTATTCTGAACCCCTTAATTATACTTATCTTTTTAATATAAACATACCTCTAATTTTTAAATTAGGATTCTTGGTCATCAGAAAGAGACTTAAGTGCAAAATTTTAAGTTTGAGTTTCGACAGTGATAATGTAAAAGTCTATCTAATGTGATAATTTTTGTATACATTCACTTTTCTAAAAATATTAAATGTGAGATCAAACCGTAATTTATGTGAGATCAAACCGTAATTTACTCAATCATGTGCTTGTGTGCTCCGCGGAGTCGAGCTATGGAAACATATGAAGTAGACTATTCCACTTTTAAGTGCACAAATTCTTAATTTTTACCTCGAAATGCTCAAGTAGAACAGTCAATCACTACGGTAAATGTGCAAAAACAAAAACAATGTGATGGGCCAAAACCTCATTAATTGGGTGCAAACTCAGAGGGAACTTATATAACTTTTGTTTTTCTTCTTTTCACCTTTTACATTCTCAAGGTGAGGCTATGTCCAAACGTCACTATGTGTGCCAACTTAACTTGGTACCGGTTAAGGAGGTAAAATAAATATATTAGATTAAATGTAATTGTTAATTAGGTATCCCACGTGGCACGTGATACTTTCTTTAGCAATGCATGTGTTGTGGAATTAAATAAGTGAATTTGTACGCAAAAAAATTGCAATTAAAATAAATGAGAGAGTAAAGTAAACTACAAAATTTAGGGTTTAGACCAACTACGAATAAGACGTTATCATGTCCAATTACTCTCACGTGACATTGACCCTTACATGCCCATAATATTTGAAAATGAAATTAATTTCTTTAATTAATGCACAAAAAGTTGTAATTATAAATTAATGTGCATATATTTGGAATTCTCTTTTCTTTTCTACTTAATAATGAAAAACATATGGGAGTATTCTTTATCTTATATAAGGTTATTATCATTAACACCTACTTGAAGTCTTGTTGAGTTATGAAGTTTTGTATTTAATTTAATTGAGTTAGACATTCTAATAATTTGTATTCATATATGTTACAAATAAACTATTCAATAAATTTGATTTAAATAATTATTTAATATCAATTATTTATTTTATTATATTTATGTAAGGTTTTGAATAAATTAAGTAGCACATACTTGAAACACAGTAAAAATGTAAATCAAATTCTTTATTTCAGTTTCTTTGTTCCTATCATGTTCTATTAAATCTTATTCACACATTTATGTAAAGTTCATATAAATGTGTTGATAAGATTTAATAGAACATGGTCTACATAAATGTGCGGATAAGATTTAATAGAACATGGTAAAAATAGAGTAATTAAAACAAATAATTTGATATGTATTTTTTGGTGATAAATGTGTAGATAAGATTTAATGAAATATGATAGAAACGTTATAATCCAAACAAAAAATCTAATCTGTGCAAATAAGTTCAACTACACTAATAATTCTTGAATATCTATACTTATATTTATATAAATGTGTGGATAAAATTTAATAAAATAAGATACAAAACATTACAATCGAAACAGGAAATCTGATACGTGCAAATAAGATCAAGTGCACCAATAATGCACGAATATCTGTACTTGTACCCGTCAGCTCCTGAGAAGACTACAAAAAGAAAAAGGTTCCTGCTTAGACCTGTCGAGTCAGTACAATAGTGGAGAAACCATACCCTCAGTAAGTTCATGTTCAATAAGAAAGGTTAAGTCTTTGCATGTTGGTCGAGTGGTTGCCATTATTAGGGCAGATGATACTCACTCACCTATAGCTCATAGAATCTCCTCAATAGCATAGACAATTTAATTTTTAGACGTGCCAAACTTATAGAAAAGGACATTAAGAACTGAGTCTGAAACAACCATCCATGAAAGCCAAAGCTTAAAATGGGGTTGCAGCAGAAACGCGTGGAGCTCTGAGACAAGAACACGAAGGAAGGACAGATTAGGTGAAAGCAAATTGACAGGCAAATACATAGAGTCCATCCAATGCTCTTCTGTGAATGTGATTTGATTTGTGGAAGATATAATTGGTGTTGGTGTTGGTGTTGGTGTTGGTGTTCCTGTGAACTGAGCAGAGCACGAACACATGTCAGGTTTCATAGCCCAGTTAGGGGAGGGACACCAATCACAATTCCTACACTTTTTATGTGTAAATAATGCTGATATCTGAATCTATAATGTATTCCACCAGCTCCTCAGGCATCCAATGACCGACAGTATAGTCACCGACAACACGTGACACGAAGAGTTGCGAGTACTTATCCATACAACTTCATAGAAGAGTTGCAAGTACTTATCCATACAACTTCATAGAAGTCCAATTAACAAAAAGAGAAACTACGAGTTCCGGAGGACGACGAAATGATCTGATTCTTGGAACTGAAATATGAGGCAAGCATATAACTACTGACCGGATCAACCAGATAGTATTCTTTAACAATGCCGCTTCCCCGCACGATCGCCCTGATACACGTCGAGCCCATCATTCGGGTCAATTTAGAAGCAATGATGATAATGGATCAATTCGGACTAACATATTATTGATCCAATCTAGCCAAAATTTAAACCAAGATAATTAGGAATTTAAAATTTTAAAAATATGGTTGCATTATATTGTCTTAAAATTGGTTAAAAATTAAATAAAATTTAAAAGTTGAAATTAGGGATGCTATAAAGGACCCAATCCAATCCTAACTTTCTGAATTAGGTTTAAATTAATCCACTACCAGAGGACTAGTGGGCATAACTCAGAACTGATTTAACCAACACAATGTTTTCTTTGACTTAAGTTAGACATACTATTGTACCAATTGAATTGGACCTTTCTTTGGCCCTCACGCAGTTCCACGTTCTTCAATTATGGGGATTCCCAAGCCAGTAAAATCAGTAATCACCTGCAGGCGAAGCAAATTATCCATGTTGTTTTGAATTCAACGTCGTCAGAGAACACAGTAAACACTTCCCGAACAACCAACTTGCATCAACTTTGATCACATTTCTCACAACATAAGATGACTTCAAAACAAATCAGATTCAGACATAAACAAACATGAGCTAAAGCTACACTTTTTCACGCATTCAAAACACTGATGAGGCAACAAATCTCAATCACCACCCAACCCAAGCCATCCTGTCAACCCGATCCGGCAACCAGTCTGCTTTTGTCCGTCTCCTGATTGAAAGGGAATGTTCTCTAGGTTCTTAATTTTGATTTCTCCATTGCCCTTGGAGCTACGAACGAGAATAACAATGAAGTTCAGATGAACAAGAACAAAAATGAAGTTCAGATGATTCGTATTTCCAACCTCAATAGGATTATACATAAAGAAGTGAAGTAATAGAAGATACTATACATGCAAAGTGAAGAAAGCAGCAGCTTATAGGAAATCCTTTGGAACTTGGAACTAGCTCAATCTAGTTGGACTCAGGCATCATATCAACATTATCATGTTGTTTTGAGACATAAAAAGTATCTCTTTGTACTCCAATGTCAAAAAGGCATAGCATACATACCTAAGCCAATGGCATCAGAGCTTTTCATAATTTTAAGCCTCTTGCAAGTTCCAATAAACATCCTGGGGCAGAAACAAATGAGAATTTGAACAATGCAATCTGAAAGAGGAGAAAAATCCAAAACAAGAACATATAGAGGAAATATTTTCTTTTTCTCAGATATGAAAATGCAATATAATGTATATGCTTCAAGAACCCATATAAAACATCCACTGCCAAAAGGATCTATAGGTCGTTTGCCCGAATCCAATTACTTGATTGATATGATCAGTACCTATGTAGCAAGCGCCTCTCTTCTCATGTTTTCGCTAAACTTATATAAAGTGAACCTACAAGGCATCTAGTGCACATTCCTCACTTCAAGTTTTAAAAATAAAGTAGTAACGTTTCATCGGTTTCCTTAGATAGGCAGGTATGAGTTCGGTTTTTCTATGCATCCTGACTTACAAATTGGGTAATATGGATTTGACAGGAATCACTTGCATTGTGTCCCATATGCATGTAAGAGTGATTGTATAGCCAATGGTCTTTGTGTGCGATAATCAAAATCAAGACAAAGGATGAAAAACTGCAAAACTTAGTTGTTTAGTTGTTAACTATATCAAATTTTTGCTTTCAGTTACATTTTCTTCTACTTTCTTCTCTTTTTTTAATCACACCTAGCTTTTATTTTGCACATGGGAAGTAATTCATACGGCAGGTCAAGCTATATGTATATCCAACGCTATGTTTTACACTAGGGAGAATAGTGGAGATGATGAATGCAAGAATATTAGAGACTAAACGAAGGCAAAAGTATGACATTAAGACTTACGGCCACGGTACATCACCAACAAGCATCCAGTCACCATCCTTATCTTCAAATGTCAGCACATATTCTGATCCGTGCAGAAGATCTATCAACTTACTCTCACTCAGCTTTTCCCTCCCCGGTGCTCCATTAGAGCCAGATTGACCTTAAACAACCAGAAACATGTAGTAATAACAACCATGCTATTTCATTTCTTTTTGGAATAAAGAATCTGCTAATAGCTTCCTCCACAGCAAATTCTTAAGTACAAGATTATCCTGAGCATCGACTCAAAGATTGAGAACATAGAAATAGCTTACCAATGGTAAATCCACTGAACATCTTCTCAAGTGCAGAAAACAAATCCGGGTAAGTGGAATAGTTTCTCAGATCAACCTTCCTCAGATATGGGGCACCATCCATGCTGACTTTGATGAAAAGAGTGCCGGGACCAGGCTTTCCATCAACCTCATCATTGTTCTTTGAAGTAGTAGCCAACGTGTTCTTCCGGAATGATTTTATTGGAGGCCAGCCAACAACCTGTGCTCTGTTAAAGTAAAAAAACAACCATGATCATCATTGTTCCACGCTTTTCTACTCCCTAATAACAAATCTTCACAGTTAACTAACTTGGCAGCAATGGCATCACCGTTGTTGTAAGCATCAGTCTTGATCGGCTTAGTTCCGGTTGCAGCAAGAGGCCGTTCTTGCAATGTTCTCTGTGGTAACTCCTTCAGTATAGCTGAAGGGGCCCCAGAAGGCCTAGATGGAAGCATTGTATTGACTCCCGAACTAGCAGGGAACTTCCCTTTCCCCGCAGATTGCAGAGACTCAGAATCTGCAACACTTGCATGAAACATCCAGTTCTTCTGTATATATGCAGAACCCTTAACCTCCGAGAAACCATCCATGGTGTCAGAGAATACCCTTTTACTGCCTGAAATAACATGCTTCTGAGGTGATGAGCAGATCCCGTCCTTGGAGGGTAGCAAAGGAAACAGAGGTTTTTCATCAAGTTGCCCTTGGCTCAGCAAGGAAGGCTCTGATTCTCTTTCTGGGGATTGAGACCCGGGAAGACCTAGTCTCAACTCAGTAGCCTTCAAATTGATATTGTTCTTATTTCCTTCCGACAAGCTTGGAGCTCCAGAGCTGTCAACTGAAGAACAATCTGACAATCCAAGATAATTTCTTTCCTTTAAACCACAACTGTTTTGGGAGATGCAATCAATGGAGGGTGAAGAGGCCAATAAAGAAGTATTGCTGTGCCCTTCCTCCTCCACATCCAGTAAAGGCGGAGACATCAGATTCACAAGTCCTCAAAACAGCCTCCTTAACTGGAACATACACATCCCATGTCACGATTGCTTTTTTCTAACTTAAGTATATCGTGTACATTAAAACTGAGAATTCAGAACCTAAAAGAAACTACATAATCATCTCCGATCCTAAACTAAACACATTTTCCTCCAAAAGGAACAAATAAATGAACAAAAAACTTTACTATTACCAAACGATCATAGATCTTAAACCAGATATTTGAAGGAATTGAAAATCCTTAAATGCTTTAATAAGAAGACCAGAAGATAAGCGGAAAAACGACATATTTGGCAGATAATTCCTCAAAGTTATAAACTTTCTACGTTGGGTGCCAAAAACAACTTGAGTTCATTCGATATCAACATAGTACGAAAACGAACATGCAAGATTGTATTCTGCTGCAACTTTTTGAGGAATACAAACTACTAAGTTAACAAGTTATCCAGAACTCCTCCCATAAACAAGAAATTCCAAAAACATGAGAAAAATAAGAAAAGCAATTTTCATGTGGACTTGTCCTTGTACTTCTTACAAAAATGAAAATTTTCGTTTTACAAAGGAAAGACTGATAAAAAAATATACAAAGAAAATACAAAAAGTTGAGATAAAGAGAACGCGAAAAGAAAGAGAAATATTTATAAACCGGAAAAAAGAAAAACAGACTCACAGATACACATTTAACTATCAAGATCTCGCAACAGAAGAACTTCACTCAGCTTTCTTAAGAATCCACAATTAAAAAAGAAAGAAAACAAAAGATAGAATGCTTCGAATTTTGAACAAACAAACAAAAACTAAGTACGATGTTGAAAAACAAGAAGATACCTGAAAAAAATCCCAGCAAACTCCGACCGAAGCAAGGCGAGAACACCGATCAACGCTCTAAAAGAAAACTGGAGGAGAAAATGCAGAAAACGAAGCCGAACAAAAGCACACGATAGAGCAGGAAGACAGCGCGATTGAGGAAGAAGAGTTCAAGGACCATCCATGAAAAGCAGAAAGCCACAAAGAACTTCGGCTGACCGAACTGGATGCTAAAAAGAAATTAAAAAAAAGCTCAGATGGCAAAAGGGAAATTATGCTCCAAAGTCCGTGTTATTTTTTTGTGTCCATCCTTTCACAATTCGTACAACACTCGCCGATCTAGGTGGGGATTTTTTGATCCTACGGCTGGTGTTCGGTCCCAGAGACTTATCTCAGCCGTCGATGTCGTGGGGACAGGAACAAAACATCTGTACCTGTCGTTTCCTTATATTTTCCGCCAGACAAAGTCTTGCTTAAAGATCTTTTTAATCCTCACAGTTTCCTACTTTTGTAGCATTATTATTACATGGTTGTCGGCTATTAAATGTCATTTTTGCCCCTCGTTGTGACTGACGTCGTCTTCGTTGCCCTAATGTCGTTTTCACCGTGCACGTGAAAAACGAAATCGATCCACTTGCAAGATAATTACAATCGTATCTTATTTATAAATATAGAGCACAAAACAACTTGCTCTTAAGTTAAATGCATCCATCTGAAATTCTGACTTCGCGAGTTAGGCTCACCAAAAAACCTACTCACAGCAAGTCCAATAAGATTGGTGCCTGTGTATTTATTTAAAATGAGTGAATTTTGTATTGTTATTTTTAATATGTATTAAACAAATTATTAAATAGATAATAATCAATAAATTACGAACATCAAATAAATTTTCACTAAATTTATAATTTAAAATTAAATAATATTATTAAAAAAATTTAATACTACCTATATAATAACAAGATATTTCCATGATAAATTTAAAATAGAATTGAACAATTTTATTTATCGAAGATATTAAATTTAATTAAAACTTTTCTTAAGATAAAAACTATTTTATTTATTTAAGAAAATTATTGAATAAAATTAGTTAATTAATTTTAATTTATAAAATAAAATTAAACTAATAAAATTTAAAATTTAAAATTTAAAGATTCAACCAGCATTAAACTATCATAAAATTAGTATATAATAAAGATCGAACAAAACAAATTAATTAAAAATATTAAATGAAAAAGTTTGACTTATAAAAATTAAGTTTATTGATTAATTAATAAATGGACGAATTTCTAATAATAATAAGAATTATTAAAATAGTTAAACTGAAAAAATTATTTTTAATTATTAAAAAATATTTGATTTCTTTTTATCCCTCATTTGACCATATAAGGACCAAATTTCATGATTCACGTGGATATCACAACACCGGTTCGCACGTCATTCACACCTAACCAGCATCCATTGGTCCTCCTCAGCCTCTTATTATCAAATCTCTTTTTTTATTTATTAAATCTTGTCTACAGATTTATATAAACCTTATATAATTATATAGACGCATAGGGTATTGCGGTAATGTGAAAACATGAGGACATTATGGTAAAACATGACATCGCTTAGTAGATGTCACCAACTTTGCTTTTTATAGCTACAGGTTTTGCGGGGCTGTGCCACGACATTGGGACCCTTTGTCGGGAAACGTCCGCTTTGGCCGCTTGCTTTAACTCCATTAATCATTCTTAAGTGAACACCCTAAACCATAAATCCCAGTTAACTAGAGGGTAATTAAGTTTTGTTTCTTCTAGGCTAAATATAAGCCGTTGGATTGGCACTATTTTGAGGCCATTGTTTATCAGGCACGTGTCCTGTCACTGACATCAGACAGGGAAGTTCCTAGGTCAATGGGCGTGGGGTCCAATTCACGTGTGGACGATGGACGTGAGTATCGTATGATCTTATCAACCTGGTCGGGCCGTTTTTTGTTATGTTGTTTGGACTTATTGGAATTTGAGAAGCCCAGATGAAGATGATCCTTTACATGTGGCCCTAGTCATTTGGTGAGAAAATCAATTACTTAAAAAGTAGTGAGTATTGAGTTATTAGTTATTACTCATGATTTATTTAAATTGCGTAATTAATAAATTATTAGTGTATTAACTTTTTTATAAGAATAATAATTATAAAATTAAAAGAAATAATTTTTATATAATTTTAAAACTTACACAATGTGAATTAGTAATATTACATTACATAACTAGTTTTCCATTTAGTTGATTAATTTTTCTTATCATATCATGCTTAAGATCATATTTTATTGCAATATTAGCAATGTTTTAAAAATCAAACTGATTCGATCAGTTTAAAAGTGAAAACTTTGAACCGATTAACTTTTTAATATAGTTTTTAATTTTTAGGTTTGATTTAGTTTAACACAAACTAATCAATTTATTAATTAATTGATCAATTTTTATAAAATAATTAGTTTTTATAAATTAAAATAATGTAATTAATTTTTATTTGATAATATTTTTAATTAAAATTTAAAATTTTCAAAAAATAAAACAAAAATTTTTAATTAATTTTATGACGATATAATGAACTTAAATCTTGTAAACTTTTAAACGTTGAAACATTGATATTTAGTGAAATTGCATTTACTAGTTTTCCAATTGGCATGACTTGTCGTTAACAACATACGAACACGTCAATTCCCACGAGTGTGGATGGGTCGTACTTACTATTCTGTCATTAAATAAATACTGATAATAATATTTCGGTTGATAATTTCATCGTAATATTGTGACGAAAAATGTCGGTCGGTATTTTTAACTTCGGGCAATTCACTGATCAAATTTTGCTCCACCAAATTTCGTCGGTGATTAATTCCATCGACGGATATCTCATATTTACCACAGCAATTTTTGTCGATAAAACACTGATTTTTTTGTAATGGTACGTGATAACATGGTTGACGATTGTCTAATCAGTCAGATATTTCGAGCTTTAACCCGAAAGGAACTAATGGAGTTTGGTGTATATAATAACGAATCAAGTAAACGCACGTCCAGTGTATAACTTGGTTATGATGTTGAAAGTAAGAAAAAGGATCAACGAGAAGCCACAAGGAAGCTTCGTAGTTGGCGAATAACGACCAATGCAAGCCTGCAACGAAAGCAAAGAACAATTATGCAAGCCCTTCAAAGGACGCGAACGAATCTTCTTAACTGTGTACAGTGAGAACCAAAAGGACATGGAAAGTGACATTACCAGCTTGAACTCAGCTGTTTCTAGCTCATCACTACGAGAAGCAGAGGCTTGCACGCAGGAAATTGTAATACTGGTATGAACACAAGAACCTTAGTATAGTATGATCGATCGAAAACAGTTAAGGAATAGGTAAATGGAGGGGGAAAAGTTATTATTTCTCTAAGAAGATTTGATGACATCTTCCCCAAGCATTTCGACTACGAGTCCCACACGGCATGACTTCTAAGCAGCCAGATTAGGCTGCTATTGGTCAATAAATATCGACTATAGGTTGTGTATCACACGCTTGATCGTCGGTGCTTTTGTACATCACTTGCTTCATAAGTTTCTTTGTCTACATCTACACTTACCATTCATGGAACAACTAGTTGACTTCAGCTTCGACATGCCTCAATGCCTCCATTAGAAGTCGAAACAACACTAGACCAAGCTTCCAAATCATGACCCATTTAACTTTTTTCTCTTAGAAGAAGGTAGAACTGATAAGAACTTGAAAAAGCTAACAACTTTCTGTTCTATAGTTTTAACTTTTAACTAATAGTACCAGTCAGTAGTCACATAGTACTGAACTGTGTCCTCTTGGCATGCTGTTTCACTTGATGTTCTCTATGATTGTCCTTTAAGGTCTCAAAACGTCAAATGTCCCATGCAGTCAAGTACTTGCTATAGCTTAGAGACTTTTTTTTTTTTTACACTAAATCCTAATCCTCTAGAACTCCACCCCAAGAGTTTAGAGGAGGTAAATTTGGAACTCTAAAATTTCTCAGGTTCCTACGTAGCTTGTACACTTCTGCGTACAAGGAGTCTTCATATACTTGATTGGTCAGCGGATGATTGATCACCCACACTGTCGCTGTAAGCGAGACGTCCGTAATTGATCCGATCAAGGAGTTTTATTTACGAGACCAGACAGTAATCAATAAAAACATGCCTATTTTTCCTTCTTACAGTGACTAGAACTCAAGACCTCCTTATTAAGGGAGAGTCTTAAGTGAGAAAGTTGAACCGTCAATTCCTCATTGTCAGCTTAGAGACTTCTTGATTTTTTTTTTTTAAGTAACGGATATTATTTCTTTTGTTGTCATTTCAAAGGAGACGAAGGAGAATTTCTCTTTCCCCTAATCTCTTTCCCGAGATAGTCAAAAGTTCTTTGGCCCACTACTTTGCCGTGGTATCCAACTTCTTGGCCAGGAAAAAAGAAAGACCTGCCCCTGAAGTTGAAGAAGCTCCATAGCTCCACTTCTACATGGAAACGGAATCCCATAAAAAGCCTGTTAAGTTCATATCTCTGCTGGGGTAGGCCACCGAGCGGTTTATGTAGTTCATTATGTAGTTCATGTTCAAAAAATGAAGAAAACCCTTTTAACATCTAAGCAAATTATCTTCGTCATCATCATCACACTTAGCCTGAATTTATGCAATAAAATAGAATCCGAAAAGATTTGATAATACTCAATATTACTCTTACATAATAAAAAGACTATTTGCATAATTTGTGTATATATATGCAGAAGTGCGCTTCAAATTTGATTGGTTCAAATCTATTGCATCACATAAAAAAGAGTACAAGTAAAATCTTAATAAAGTAGGGGCTTGGACAACTATATAAAGAAACATGGTCATAACCAAATCCCGAAATGCATGCTTAAGCATACGAGGAAAGTGTTCAATTTTGCTACATATAACATATTGTTTGCAAAAGGAAAGGCAGAACAGAACAGAACCAGAACACAAACAACCAAATGTACGATTTTTTCCATGAACCCGCTTCCTGCTTTCACATTATAGACAGTTTCATGAACCCTTTTTTTCTTTTTACGTGCTCTCTTTATTAGCACTAAACAGTAAACCCACGACAGCAAACCATGGCTTTGCTTTTCCCAATTCTTGCTTAGCACTCAAGAACTTGGTCCCCACCCTCTTCCGTACCATGGCCCGGACGTTTGGTGTATCTTTACATGTACTCATCATCAAGCAAGCTTTAGCTCATTTTATATAAACGCTACAAACTACGCCATCACACTTCATCATTTTCACAACATTTTCCCTGCCACCATTTTAGCTTTCTCTTCACCGACACATGAGTCGAGGAGGAGGTATAGTTTCAGGAGTAGTTGTTGTTGTTAGCTATGGAAAGTCCAGATCTTTCGCCTTCCCATGTGGATGCATCTAGGCCGTCCCTTGGTTTCCCTCTTGGCACTGCCTTGCTCTTAATCGTCATCTTCAGTTTAAGTGGTGTTTTCTCTTGCTGTTACCACTGGGACAAGCTCAGATCACTCCGTCGATCTTTCACCAATGAACGTGATCCTGAGCCCGACATTGAAGCTTCACCTTCCAAGTTTAACCCTGCCAACATGGTAATTTCCTCTCTTTAGACCCAATTTAGACGACCTCGTGTCAAATCAGCTTGCATTTAAAGAAATGTTGATCTATGTTTCGTTGTTTTCTTCTATCTGGGACAGGTGTTTTCACCATCTGATGTTGACACTCAAACCTTCGCTTTTTGTTGGTTCTTGCTCTTTTCAGGATGTCAAACAAAATCAAAGCCAAAGCTTGTCAGTTTTAATGCCAGGTGATCAGATGCCAAAGTTTATAGCATTGCCATCTCCATGTGAGCCACCTCGAGAAGAGAAACCAGTTCCTAAACCTCATGAACCACCCAAACCGCCACGATTTCCGGTTCCTCTGTATTAGCAAACTTTCTATGATGTCTGATGCACATATTTGAGTGATGAAGATTGAATCTTTACAATGGAAATAGTAGGTTTATTTCCATTATTATCCTCCGGTAGACTAGACCAACTTGTATACAATAACCTATTTTTTTACTCTTTGTATGCGATATGTTTCTAGGAGAAAAAATAAACTAAAATCCAAGTGTGGTTGATGTGATTATATTTCTTGACTTGTTAAAGGGACCACATTTACTGTGATTTTTGTACTTCTTTTTACCCCTCCTGTACTTTTCAAATTTCGTTGGAATTAGTGGTGATCATTAGTTCATAGAAAAACTTGCTCCTAATTTTACTTTTCTGCAACTTTGGATCTCTGGAATTTGGAGCCTGAAATGAAATGGTTTAGTTTGTAATGGACAACATGAGTTAAACTTACCATCTCTGTTTCACTTTACAAGAGGATTACGAGTAGTCAACAAAGTTGGTGCTGCACCAGAATTTGCAGCAACTTTGGTTTTGCCAGTTGTTTCTGGGTTTTCCAGGAGCGAAAATTCCAGGCTTTGCGAGTAATCTGAAACACTAGTCTTGTGGCCGGCCATATCCAAGCAAAGATATGATTGTCCCAACAACAGATATGCTCCTTAACGAGTCAGTGGAAAAGTAAGATCAAATCTGCAAAATCTCATTCACATTAGCGATTGGCTGGTGCAAAGAAACATCAAATGATGGAATACTTCAAAAATTTTATCAACAGATCTTTTTCATATTACCTCAGCTGATACTCAGAAGACATAGTGGAACTTAAACAAATTCTTTTCGTCTATTTTGGTTGGATTAGATTGAAAATACTGTTTTCATATATTTCATTTAGAGGACGTGCATGATCTGCGAGGAATTGTGCAAATTAACCTATTTAATACATGAATGTTGAAGAGGAAAAAAAGAGGGAGCAATCCATTTGAGGTGTTACAACACAGAGTCTATAATGCCGCCATTAAAGAAATTCTGTCGAACACTTACTAAACATCATATCCATTTCCAAATAATAAACAGAAAGCCACATTTTCATGACCTAATTTTACTGTAGCTCAGTGCTCAGATGCTCTTTTCATGCCTCCACCATCCCTCGAGAGTCGGGACAAATGCTTGGACTCCTCCCATGAAAATGATAAGTCATTTCTATAATTCTATTGTGTTTCTGGTCGATGATGCATACCAGTCCATACAAGCTTTCCTTCACTGGAGCCACCTAAGAAGCAACCGCAAATGACTTGATTTGACCACTCTACTCGATCAACCGTGTGGGCTCTCTTCTTGTGCTAGCTTGAAGAAGACAAAAGCTTGAATGTCCCTAATTCCTCCATTTTCGGCCTTGTCTTGGTATCCTCTGCCTTCCATGGTGGAACCGCGTTTTGTACGACTTCCTCCAAGATTCGATTCCTTCTGGTTTCGCTAATTTTCAATAAAGTTCAGATTTTTAAAGCCAATGTGCAAGCTTTCGCAGTGAAGCTAACATTCGGTAGCAGTCACAACTTTTATCTCCGTCTAAGTTCAATCTCCGTTGGAAAGAGGCACGTACACAAACATCAAGGACCATACTGTTCCCTCACAGTTTAAAAAATTGAAGTGAAAAGGAGGATTTGGAAAATGTACGGATGATAAGCACTGTCATGGGAAGCAAAGTCTCATAGTCTTGGACCCTTGAAAATGACCAAAAGCACATGCAAGCTCTGATCGTCAAGGACAATAGTTAGTGGCTTCCTAGTGGTCTTATCCTAGATGCTGGTGACGATGACGTTATCTTACAACCTTTTCTCTTTTTTGGTTCCTCCTTTTATAGTTCGCCGTTATTTTTTAATTATTAAATAAATTATTAATAAATCGGATATATTTTATTTTTAATTTAATACTTTGTGATATTTTCTAAAAAAATTATTATACAAAGTTGCAGATGTCAAGGGACAATTTTTCTGTAGTATTGCTAATTAATAATATATTAAAAATCTAATTCAACTGTAAAGTAAGAAATTTAAAATTTAAAAATATGATCAGAATGGTTATAAAATTGACCAATGGTTGAAACAGATTGTTCCAATGTATCAAACATGTTAAATTTTAATTAAAAATAATTAAATAAAAATTAGTTGATTTAATTTAGTTTAAAAAATCGATCAATTAATTAATAAATTAATCAATTTTTAATAATAAAAAATTATTAAAATAAATCAAAATAAAAACTTAAAAATTGAATTGAAAAATTACCCGATTCAAAATTTTTATAATTGAATCGATTCAATTTTTTAGTTATTACTAATTAAAAACTCACCAATTAACTAAATACGTATTAACTTAAAAGTTTCAAGTCTAATTTAAATATTTCAAGTTTAATTTATAGTCGAATATTTGGATGATTTATCAAGAGCGGAGATAATGTAAACTTTTAAATATTAATTAAATTAAAATTATTGACTGTTTAAGTGATTTATTTTACGCTATTTATTATTTTATGTACCTTATAATTTATTGAATATGAATATAATAATTAATAATTAATAATTTTATTAATCTTTAAACACCATCATCATCACACCCAGAGTAATATTTTAAAAAAAGTTTGCTCGTAACTTTTTGGAGAGGAACAACAAAATCAAAGTAGTAGTTCTAAGAGGAATGGTTGTGGTTAGTGGAAATCATACTTAATTAAAAACCTAAATTACTAGTTAGTGCTCATATCTCTACTTTGTTCCTTTTCTTTATTTTACGAAAAAGTTGGATTAAGTTTAATTAGAGTACATGCAATTTTGCACTGGAACCATCCAAATTACCAGTTTGTGTAGATAACTTAGATATGTGCTTAGTTTAGTAGATTGTGTTAGATCATTTTGTGCTTTCTAAATGAAAGTGAGTCTTTGGCCACCCAATCCAATAGCCTTTTAAGTCTTTGGTTGAATACTATTATTGTATGTAGTCTATGATGATGTATTAGTAAAAGTGGAAACCTTACTTTTATAGGCACTACTTAATGATTTCTGTTACCTAATCAATAAATTTTGTACATTTTTGTTTTTTTGTTTGTTATCTTGCTCTTTATTTGATGCTTACATAGCTGAAGTGGATTGCTGATTATTTTTTATAATAAATTATAAAATCTTAAGTCATATAACTCAATTGAAAATATTATTATCATAATGCTAATATAACATTCATATCAATATAAAAATTACTATTTAGTTTGTTTGGTAATGAGCCGATTGAATTTGGTCTAACTTTGTTCATACTTGAGCCTTAATAGTTATTTTTTAATTTGTATATCTAAAAAAGAAACTAATGTCATTTTTTTTTGCAAAACATTATAATTTTCTCTGAAATCATCCGAGCCTTGGGTCGAGGTGGGTCTGGATAATTCGAGTCCGAATTTGGTCAGAGGCTTACTTAGATCAGCCTTGGCCCAAAGTCTTCCAAACCTAGTATTTTAAGTCATTATATAAATTTTTTTACATAATAACTAATGATGATACGTAAGTATATATATAAAACTTAAAAAATTGATATAAGTGTTGATTAACATAATTCATCCAAATATTAATTTCTACATATTTCATAATTATTTTACAAAATATTAATGTAAATAAATTTTAATTTGAATTATTAATATTTAAAAGATTGAATATTGAACTAAAAATTTTAAAATCAAATAATAAAATAATTTTAAAAAATACTTTTTAATTAATTATTCTTTTATTAAAAAGTTCAATTTCTAACTTTTTATATATGTGTACTTTAAACATACATACTAATTTTTAATTATTTATTTTTAATAAATTATTTAACAATTTAATAATAAAATTATAGGATTTGTCGAGTTAACGAATCGACGACGAACTTTAATGTTGGACGAATCTACATCATTAAATTAAAGTATTAAATAAATTTAAAAGATTCAAAATTAAACTTTTAAGTGTTAGAAGCTAATTGGAAAATCACTACAACAACTTAATACAAATTTTACTGATATACAAAATTTAGAAAAATTCGCAGTCTTACTTTTAATTAATATTCTGAAATAACAAACTAAGTATTGGGTTGGCCCAATCTAAAGCAATAGTATTGGGCCTCAATTGATACTATTTTAACTCTGCAAGGTTTGAATTGAACCCTACCTTCAATTCCCTCCCATTTCCCAAACAGTTCTGAATGAGAAGCAGGTGCTTGTCGAAATGCCAAAGCAGAGAATTTCCACCACCCAACTTCACGAAGCTTCACAGGATCAACACACACCCCCCGTTGCCGTCCGTCGATCTCAGAGACTTCTCCGTCTAACACCTATTGTTCCCAATTCCCATAACTCGAAACCTGCAAAGAATCGCACAAATTGTCCACCAAAGAGCTCAAAGAATCCCATCCCATCTCACAAGAAGTCGGTTTCCGCGAATCACGTTCCTGGGTCGAGGAGATCTTTGCGTTTGGTTGCTGAAATCGAGAGGACTTCCAGTCGTCGGCGATCCCCGAGGCTCGTTGGGAAGGATAGCGCTGATAGTAATAGCGAGTCCACAAAGATTGTTGATTCCGGTTCCAATAGTTCAGTGGATAAAAAACCTAAGAAGAAGCAAATTAGTCGTGTTTCCAGTATATCTGCACACAGCAAGAAGGCAATTTTGCGGAACGAAGCTGAAGATGAAGTGGGTGAGAGTCCATGTAAGAAGGTTTTCCAAAGAAATGAAAAGAGTTGCGTTGGTGCAGAAGTTGTTTTGGCACTCAGAGCAAGAAATTTTTGCAAGAGAAGTGAAGAGCTAGAGGGCGTTAGTAAGAAGAGAAAGAGAGAGGAGGAAGAAGATAAAGGCAGTGTTCAAATGTGGACAGCAGAACAAGAACGTGCTTTGCAGAATGCTTATTTCACAGTGAAGCCCACGCCGATTTTTTGGAAGGAGGTCTCCAAGCTGGTATTCGCTGTTTTCTTTTTCTTTCAAAAGATCCTTTAAGTTATATTAGGTGCAGCTAAAGGATGTGCTTTAATACATAGTAGCAACTCTAGCACTCTTAGTTGTTATCTTTTAGTTGTTCGTGAAAACTATATTTGATGTCTATGAAATTAGTATTTATAAGCTTCACCTGAGTATCAATGGCTTACTTCATAAACAGAATCGAGAACTTAGTTGCTCTGGTAAATTCTTGGTTTTCAATCAAAATCGTTTTAGTTGTGTGCGTATCAGAAGTTGACGTCAGACATATGGCCTTGAGCTCCTTCTGTCGTGGAGTAGCATCGACGACAGTGAGTTAACGATATCGTTTATACAATGACAGGTTCCAGGGAAATCTGCTCAGGATTGCTTTGATAAAGTCCATTCTGACCATATGACTCCACCCCAGCCTGTGCCTCGGTCAAGGCAACATAAACTAAAGTCATCTCCTGTTTCAGGTTTCTCACTCTCTGCAAGCAAGCTACTCGACCCCTGTGAGATAAAGACGAAAAGGTTGAGTTGTTATAAACGGAAGAGTTCTCTTGCACCAAAAACTGTCAGATTGTTGTTGCAAAAGCATTGTCAAACAGATCAAGTTCACGAAGCAGACCTATTTTCTGTTCTGGAGCCCAGCATGAGTTCATCAACTCTTGGACCTTTGTTTGATGTTGTAGTCTCCACTCCAAAGCGTTTCCAGGAACAGGATCAGAAACAGCACGAGACATCTTCTTCTGGGAGTAAAAAGCCTCTTTCAAGGTTTAGTGGTTCATTTGTGAAGGATCTTATTAGCCCCCCAGTTCTGAAACAGGTGAAGAACAAAGCATTACATGAGAAATATATTGACCAATTACACTGCAGGGAAGCTAAGAGAAAATCAGCATGTGCACAAAGAGGAAAGGGCACTATGGATAAAGAGAATGTTGAGCAAATCAAATTTCAGAAACCAGATACCATTAGAACTGCTAAGGAGGCCTTGTTTTCTCATGCGCAAGATGCCCTTTATCAGATCAAATGTCTTCATACCAGTGCCACCGGAAATGTTTCTGATTTTGATGATGAATATGTTGACATTGATGACATTAATGAAGATGA
This sequence comes from Erythroxylum divaricatum, assembly GCA_025434745.1. NCBI lineage: Eukaryota > Viridiplantae > Streptophyta > Magnoliopsida > Malpighiales > Erythroxylaceae > Erythroxylum > Erythroxylum divaricatum. Next base: position 4,050,975 of record JANTPM010000246.1, on the reverse strand, counting down.
ACATGAATTGTAGCCATTGTATTAGTTCTAACTAGTTGTGCCAAAGTTGACAAATATTTGACGATCTAGTATCACTAACTGGAGTTGCCTTGTATAGCAGTTGGATTCGTAACTTCGTCTCACAATGATCTTCAGATTCTTCTTTTTTGGAGAATGGTCAATTCCTAATTCTGAATTTATTAAGTTGGTTTTCTGTAATTCTGTTGGCTTGTCTTGGCTAATTGGTGGATTTTGTTAACCAGATTGTTATGCACTGTGACTATTGAAATTGATGGGTAATATACATGTAGATTCAACCGCGTGAACACTGATAATGATTCAAATGTAAACCAATCAGACATTGGAAGAATCGGATGGTTTCTATTCAAATTGGACATTGAATGTCATATTGTTCGTCATCAAACTGTTGTGAACATCTAGAAGTCGTTATCCAACTGTTGTCAGCTAGATACAGAACAACATTTTTCTCTGTTGGATACCTCATCCTCTACAAAAGATGAATCTAGCTGTTCTTCTGATGTTGTTGATGTCAGCACTGATGAGCAGAGGTTCGTGTTAAATTATTTTCTGATGTACCCCACAGAATTCCGAGAAGCAGGATTCCAGGTGGTATCCATGCAATGTCTTCAGGGTTGAGCAACATATTTGTTTTCGTTTAAACGTCTCCTCTGGGTTTCTGCTGACCTCATAACTCAAAAATTGAAAAAGAAAATTTAAATGTTCCTTTCATTTGGAACAATCCGATGTTGAGCTTAGTAGAACATATTTAATCAAATTTTCAGTTTTTCTTTGTAGTAATCTGCTCCTGTTTGCATGATCAATGATTTAGATACCCTTCCAGATTCAGAGACAAAGTGTCACTTTCATATGCAATTTTAGACTTCAATAATTTGTGAGGTTATGTCTTCTACAGCTACAGGCTACCCCATTATGATGATTAAAAAAAAAGGAATTATTGAACTCTCTGACCACATATTCAAACTACATTCTTGCTCTTTCAAGGAATTTCGACAAATATTCTTATCCATAATCTAGTCAGAAGTTAATGGATTCTCTCCATGGAGGAACTTATGCTATGCAGTATTATTAAGACCTGGCCTACCTTGGAATATGTAACAGGTTACAAGATGGAACTTGTACAGATACAGAACTCTTATTGCATTGGAGCATTTTATTACACCTGGGAAGATAGAGAAGATCCATCTATTCAGAGTTCAGATCCGATAAAATGACTACCTTTCTTTTGGCTTTCTCCTCCTAAAGGTATCTTCCTCCATAACCAGCAGTTCTAAACAATGCTTGCTTAATGTCTTCAGGGCTTATCATAGTTCTCTGCTCAGGATGCTAAGTCATTACAAAGAACATGTATGAGAAAATAACAAGCATATATCCCAATCAAAATCAGATTAAAAACTTGTTTAACAGATTAGCAGAATTAAGAACCTTACCTCTGAACAAGAAGCTTGCATTGAGAAATCATTGAAGCAACTTATAACGCACTGTTCAATCTCCAATCCTAGTGCTTCAAGTGTGTTCACTGTGGATAGCAACAACCCTGGTTTGGCTGCGCAACAGATATCAACTTGGGTATCGATCTCTCTTCTTTCCACATGAAACTGCATGTCAATGTACCAAATGATTCAACCAGGGAAACTTGGTACTTGACCAAATACTAATTTGTGGGGTTCTCAATCTGTGTCATATCTGCATCCATACCTTGGGGGAATTTTTTACGAGTACCTCATTTGGCTTCTGTTCCTTGAGGTTGGTCAATAAGTTCATTTGATCTGAACCCTCTTCACCTTCTTCTTCTTGCAACTTGTTGATCCTCTCAAGCAGTTCTTTCATATAATCTATAGTATCTCCAAGTATTGAAGTTCTGTCCATCTGCTAGCACTCATACCCACTTATCAATTTATGGCTCAAAAGATGAGTAAAAGAAACTATACTCACCCTAATTTCTAATATCAAGTTATGAAAAGAGATTCAACAACTAAGGAATCACAGATCACCTTGCTGATCTTCGGGACAATTGATCTTAACATAGAGAGACGGTCGTTCAAGCGCTTTCTTCTCCTTCTTTCCGCCATTAGATTCTTCGAGGGCTGCCCTTCTAGCTTCTTAGACTTGTTCTTTTTAACTCCACATGGAACCAGAAAATTGCTAGCTTGTTCCACCTCAACTTTGCAGCCATGTTTTCCATCTTCAAAACTGTGATTGCTCAGAAGACCAATCTCTTCGTCCTCAGCGATTGATGGGTAATCCTCGTATGCTTGACATAAGGATGTGTCATTCTTAGCATATGATGTGCCAATCTCTGGTACTGAAAAGCTACCAACAAAAGGGCATGTTTGGTCAGTGAAAGAGTACTCAAAGTTAGGTTCTGTTGAAGAGGAAAATCCAAAAAAAGAAGGATTTGTTGTAGCCAAGCTTGTAGTGTCATGAAAAGAATCCAAGTTCCATCCACCGGAGAAAAACTCAGTGGTATCAGATGTGAAACTTGTCCAAGTATCCATCTTTGGAGCTTGTAGTAGCTCTTCTAAGAAACTATGTTGAGTTAGGTCCATTCTCTCTGTCTAGAAAGGCTCAAAAAGAATTATCAGGAAGTAAAAGAGAAGATTGGAAACATGGAGTTGCACCAAGTTGGGAGGAATATATAAGAGACCTTTTTGGTCATTGTGTTAGTACTATGTCTCTCACTGTGTGAAACAAGAAGCACCATACCTATGGCCCTTAAGACTAGAATGGAATCTGCTTTTCCCCTTCTCTCTCAAGGTGAATTCATGTCTTTTTCACCGAAATTATCAATAAGACAAGCTTAGTATATTTAATTAATCTATCCAAACCCTGAAAGCTTTGACCAACAGTTCTGTATCAAACCAAAAAAGAATGGAGTTAGCATCATAAAGGGTTGTATACTGTCAGGTTTCTATGTTTGTTATATTAACCCTCACCTTCACCTATAAGTCTATATATATATACATATATATATCAACCTCCTAATCATACAAATTTCTCTTCTTCATCTTGGGGAAATAATTCTTTTTCTTTTTAAGGTTTGAAAAGTTTAACTAGTATTAGGTCGTCATAAGATCAGCTAAAGATTAAATAAAACTAAAGAATTTGAAATATGATTGAAAGAGATTGTTATTATTTTCGTAGAATTTGAAATTTAATTGAAAAAATATTGTTAAATGAACACTAATTGATTTATTCTAGTTTATAAAAACTTATAAATTTATAAAAATTAATCAATTAATTAATAAATTGATCGATTTTTACAACAAGAATCGTTAAAGTAAATAGAACTAAAAAGTTGAAAATCCTAAAAAGTTAGACGACTAAGATTTTTACAATTGAACTGGCTGAATCTATTAAGTTTTTTAATCATTGCATTTTCTAATTACTTGGTTCAACAAATAATTAAACATAATATTATCATTATTCGTGACCCTTATTTTAAAGAAAAGTGGGATAATTACCATGATATTTATTATTTCTAAATATGAGTTTTTTTACTTTATTTTATTAGTTATATCAGCTTGAAGCTTTATACTTTATCATTCTAAACATAAATAAGCATTTGAGACTACTTATCTCAATGTAAGAACGTTAAACTTGATTGCCTGAATGATTCTTTACTATTTGCATGGTAAAATAGTTTTAGTATTATATTCTGTCTCTAAATTCTGCAAGTGCAATTTCAGCATTTCGATCTCAGTGTCAGTGTTTCATTTTGTTTGGGAAGATGGAAAAGAAAATGTGAGATCAACGTAGGGATGAGTTTTCTTTTTCCTTTTCCATTCCAAATAGTACTAGGTCAAACACATTATTCACTTTAGTGTATTTGCAGTGTTTGTCTGTGTGTGTACTACAAAAAGTTGATTAAGTAGTCACCAAAATCGAGTGAACATACATTCCACCTGAGCAATCCAAACATCAAATTCCAAACATCAAATTGAAGTTATTCAATTTGATAATATTAAGCATAACGAGTGTTATTTTAATAATATTAAGCATAAAATAATATCGAGAATAACAGTAAAGAGTTATTTAATCCAACTTTAACCTAAGGTAAATCTATAGTGGGGGAAAGAAGATAGTGCAGCTTTAGAAAAGGGTCAGATACAACTATAGATTTCTGTTGATTCTTCAAAACAGTGCATTTAATGTTCGCAGGTCTATTATTGTAACATAATGATCTGCAGAATCAGTCACGTTACAATCAGCTAAATACGTCTATTTGTTCTATTCTTTTAAATATGTTTAATAAGTTGTGTATTTCAATAATGAAGTAAGTAAGTAAACACACCAGCTTTTTACTATTGATGTTTGCAGTCAGAAGGGGTCACATGAACTTCTGTAATCGATGATCCAATTGTAGAAAACGTTTGTCCCTGTTCTAAATATAGTAAAATAAGTGAAACTTAATACTCCCTCCCATCCAAAGTGGTATTAGAGGGAGTTTAATTATTCAAAATAAGTATGATTTGTGACTTTTTATGTATGTTTATAATTTTACTTCTAGAACTATCTTTTAATTTTTCTCACTTCTTTATTACACAGATTACATTTCAAGACAATTCAAGATGCAATTTCTCTTATATGCTAATTGTTGCAAATTACCTTTTCGATGCACTTCATCATATTTCTTTTTATTTTGCTTCAAAATCTTTTAGTTCTCAACAACATTCATTTATTTATTTAAATATAAAATCTGCACACATAATTTACAAACAATTATTTACAAACAATTTATAAGTAACTTTTCTTTAACATAGAGAAATTAACAATACCATTAATAAGGGTATATCAAACATTTCATTAACTTTCTTAATAAGTGTGCATTCTTCTAAAACGACTTTCATTTTGGATAAAAAAAGGTATTAAACTATTTGTTGAAAGTTTGATTTTAGATGCTGAGCTTGAAATAAAATTAAAAGAATCAAAGGTGATGAAAAGAAAATGTGAGTGAAAATGTTATTGTTGAAGTTTATTTAGAATTTTTTAAATTATTATTTTTAATTTTTTTTGTACCCAATAACTCTATTAGAATCTAATTATTGGGTGCAAAGATGAATAAATCTATTACAATATCAAAATATAATTAATCACACTTTAAAAATTAATATAACCTTAAAAAATGATAAACAAAATAATGTTGAGTAAAGTAGTTTCTATTGCGAGAGCAACAAAAGAGACATTAATTATATGCCGTCTTTCTTTGTATTTGCTTTTGTAATTTAAACCTGATTTTTGTAGTTACAAAAGATTAATCTTATATACTCCCTCCGATTTATAATAAGTGTCGTTTTAGATACATTTTAATTATTCAAAATAAGTGTCATTCTTGACTTTGTATGCATGTTTATAAT
>JANTPM010000246.1:3993992-4004183 GCA_025434745.1 Erythroxylum divaricatum | reverse complement strand
TTTTTTAAAGTTATTAATTTATCAAACAATTTATTAAAAATAAACCAAAAATAGCGTTTCCTGGAATTATCATTTCTAGTGTCAAGGTTAAATGGAAAAATCAGCACACCAATCAGAAAAAAAAAAATAGAAAATATAACTTAACCCTTTTAGACATGGAGAACAAGTTTATTGTTTCACTTAGCCTCAGTCCATCTGTTTATATTTACATCATACGAAAGATACAAAGTAAAATCTTGATTCATATTCATAATTACTTCTGGATTTGCCTCTTTTTGTGTTGAAATCCCACGATCAGTGGATTGAAGAACTCATCTATCTCTGCTTCCCTGTTCCAACACACACAAAAATTAAAAAAAAAAAATCATCACCCACAGCTATAAAATGAAGCCTAAAAATGGTTTTTGACATTAATCTCCAAGTTTCATGGAAAAGGATGCAACACAAATTCAGGATTTCTGAACAGGTGAATAGTTCCTGTGTTCTAAAGAAAGGACATTTATACACCTTCCTGTGGCAGATAAGAGAGTTCTCAAAGCAAGAATATACTAACAAACATCCTGTAAGATCAAACAGCAAAATGTTACCTCAGGAATAAATTCATAGAATTATTGATCAAGACCTTTTAATCTGTTTAAGAAATCAGTTTTAGCCGTCCTGAAAACGTAAAATTTATAATCACATTCACCGTCATAAACATATTGTTTCAGCTATAGCAGGTTTTGATCCTTGAGCATGCTGCAACAGTACTAATACCTTTCGTGTACCCGGAGCAGAGATCTTTTGGTGCTCAGTTTTTGTACTTCATAGTTTCTTTGTCAAAACCAATTGTTGGAAACTGCTTGGCATACTCTTCGACATCCTGGCGGAGTTTTGCAATCTCGGATTGGAAGTGAGGTGATTGCATAGAAGCCACAAAGTCTTTCAGTTTAGTGCCTGGTTCATAGAAGTTAATACAACCCTCAGGTTAGCATAGATCATTGCTAACGACTACAACCAATCACAACAATATCCAAGCAAAATGAGAGCTGTCATAATGCATAAAGTTTTGAAGAATGAATCTTAGCTAGCCAAGTCAGCGAGACAAACCTTTGGTTTCAGTCTTAATCTTAACAGCCAACTTCACGGCTGCATCAAAGTATTCTGCCACCTTAGCAAAGTCCTCCTCCACAAACCCCCTAGAAGTAAGAGCAGGAGTTCCTGAAAATCGATGTGTTACATCAATAAAACTCAGAAAATATAGTTAAAGAGCGAATATGTTGCAGACAGTAATCCTTTACCCATCCTGATGCCTCCAGGAACCATGGCAGATACATCTCCAGGAACAGTGTTTTTGTTTGCAGCAATGTGAACAGCTTCGAGCACCTTCTCTACTCGGGACCCGTCAATGCCCTGTGGAAAGAAAATAATTGGTGACTGAACCATTTACCTTTTATAACTAGAATAAATAAAACTGACATAGGTGAGATGAAAAGAATATATCAGATCTGCTGGAACACATACAACTGCTTAAGTAATATCTTCCCACTTGACTCAATGCTCAAACAATGTCTTTCAAGTGCTAAAACTACAGAAAAGATATTCCAGCTACCTTGTTCTTCAAATTCACCAAAACTAAATGGTTCTCAGTTCCGCCTGAAACAAGTTCATAGCCATTCCCAACTAAAGTCTGCAAAAATCAACACAAACTTGATCGATCAATACAGTGAAAGAAATATTGAGTTTCAAGCTGATGAATTATGTAAAATCATTCAAACTTCTCAATAGTGTGAATAAGCAGGAATATGTGGTCGTGTGGTAATTTTACAACAGAAATTAGCTGCTTTTTGTTAGACACCTTTGCAAATTTTGCGCAATTACTGAGAACTTGCTCTTGATAGGCCTTGTACTCTGGAGTGGTGGCCTGCAAGAATACGATATGAACATGTAAATAGAAGATTGAAATTGAAGACAACAGTAACAGTGATATGCTGTACACAATTCGTGATGTGCATTAAAGAAGGGATAGAGATGGAGAACATAGTTCCGAAGGGTTTGCTCTTACTTTGCCATTAAAAAACCATAGCAATGAACAGAAGAAAGGGAGTATCTTATACGATTATTCACCTGTTTCAATGCAACTGCCAAACCAGAAATTGTGTGATTGTGTGGTCCACCTTGAAGTCCAGGAAAAACAGATTGATTGATCTTATCTTCATAATCGTACAATACCTATTATAAAACCAAGATAAATCGTGTCAGTCACATATAACATCAGAAAATTGAGCATAAATGAATCAGAAGAAGATGGAAGAGTTTGTTATGTAACTCCATATATAGTTATGCAATTGAAATTTCATTCCGAAAAGATACCTCCTTGCCTTGTTTGTTGATCTCTTTAACCCCTTTTCTATAGAATATCATGGCTCCACGAGGACCACGGAGTGACTTGTGGGTAGTGGTGGTCACTATGTCAGCATACTCAAAGGGTGATGGAATAACATCAGCTGCAACCAACCCACTAATGTGTGCCATATCTGCCAACATTATTGCTTTTTGTTTGTCACAGACCTGATAAACATTAAATGGAATAATTAAAAGGCATAAACCACAAAATATCAGAATAAGAGGAAAAAGATAGATGATGTGTGAGTATAATACCTTGCGAATACGTGCATAATCATACAGACGTGCGTAAGCACTAGCACCAGCAATTATAATCTTTGGTCGGAAAAGAGTGGCACTTTTTTCAAGCTGCATTTTGATGCAGTTCATGTCAGAAGTTCCTTTCCGTTGACATTCAAAAAATATGAATATGAACACAATTCTGAGTGGCACAAGGATGAATACGCTCTATGCTGTGTAATTCAGCAGTTATAGGCAATGTAGACATGTTTACAACAATGCGCTTATGATTTGTTTGCATAACAAGCTTAGAACTGAGGGATGAGATTGTTAAAGCACCAAGCAAAATAATTATTTTATGAGTCTGGTATATGTACCTACTGTTTGAAGTGCTCAGAATTAGTTATAGATGGAAAATCATTTCAAGGCAAAAAGCTACCATCAAGAGTATAATATCCAATTAAATTTACAGCAATATAATTCCATATAAGCTATCTGCTAACAGGAAAAATGATTATATTAGACTAGGAAATCATATTACTGGTACTAGAAATACACTACCTGATCATAGTCAATATAACCAGTGCTCTCATTCAATCGGTACGGCATGGTCTCAAAAAAAATCGAAACTGCAGATATCTTCTTTGTGTCTGTCTGTAGAGTAGAAAAAGGCGCACAAGTTACATATTGCTTCTCAAGTAATCAGAAAGTAGCGTGGCAGTTAGTGCTACAAATCGATATTTTAGAAAGTGTCAATACATTCACTAGTCACAACATCACAAATCCGTACAGGTATGTTAATCCTAACTTGAGAGGCAAAATTATAGGCCAGAGCATCAAGACAAGAACTCAGAGGGTAATTAAAATGTCCTAAATGCAGCAAGAGAAGTTAAAAAGAAAAACAGCCCAGCAAAGCAGAGAATTAATAGTTAGACACAGTAATGTCTTTTTAGGTGATGATAGAGACCACACACAGGTATTAAAAAAAAACCGTATGGAGGTCAGTCACCTGATAGCCATGAGAAAGGTGACCACCGTGTGGAAGATCAAGTGCCATGATTCTCTCATGTGGCTTTAGCAAAGCAGTGTACACTTGGAAGTTAGCTGGAGATCCAGATAGAGACTGTACATTGACTGCAACATAAAAGGATTAAATCATTATTCTCAGAAGCTGCCCAGACATATCATACGAACACTCAGCTCGCAGTCATTCCTTACTTCAACATGGAAAACACCCTTCTTTCCATACATTGTAGTAATAAATAGCAGTTCAGAAAATGAACTTGACAAAAGAAAAAGATAAAGATGATACAGAAGAAAACATCAGCTGGGATTTCTGTTTTTCTTTGAAAAGTGCTGGGATTTCTGTTTCCAAACATAAATGAGATCTTTACCTCCCCATTTTGCAGGATCCAATCGAAATGCTTCCAATGCACGCTTCTGACACAAAGATTCTGCCATGTCAATGTACCTGAAAATTAAAGTCCACAATTCCAAGCGCAATGAGCAATCATATGGAAGTTACAAGAACCAAATATGCAGGTTTGGTCCATAAGAGAACACTAGAAAATGGTATTGACAGACAATTATTACTATATGCTCATGGGAAAGAATAATTAAAGACTAATAATGGCAAAAATACTCGTTGCCTCCATAGTATCTAGCACCAGGGTATCCTTCACTGTATTTGTTCGTCATGACTGATCCAACAGCTTGCATTACTGAGACAGACGTGAAGTTCTCAGAGGGTATAAGTTCAAGACCCTTCAAATTAAAAAAAAAAGACAAAAATCAGACAATATATCTGAATTAACGAGTGGCTGTAACGTTCAATACTTAACAATTCATATTAACTTTTAATACACACATCTTCAACAAATGTGATGTTGAGTATGAATTTTATTTTTGATGCTATCCATGTTAGATATTTTAGTTGTGATTATAACAAGGATCGTAATGGGAAGTTACCATATATAGGAGGAATCAAATAGCATAAGATTTAAACTAAGATGTAAGAAAATGATAATGAAAGGTCACTCCTGTTAAACTCATCAGGTATGTCTTTTATTGTCATAAGAAAACCTAATTAAGCATGATCAAGTAGTTAGGACGACATTCCTATTAATAACAAACCATCAAAAAGCCAATAAGACCTTTGAAGACCTAAATGCACCAAAGATCAAACATTTGATATCTTCTTTGGACATCTACTGGAAATTTTACATGAAATATCACTCCAATCAACTACTAGTTACTAGTTTTATTATATTTACGCACAATTGGTATAATGATATATAACAGAGAAAAATAGAGAAGGATTGAAAGAATCACAGGGAGGTATGGTTGCAGACCTTCCATTGACGTGCTTTCTCAAGCTCAATAATGTCAGCAATCTCTGGATCCACTGCCTCCAACGGTGCATTAAGCTGCTTAGGCCACTGCAAGTGAAAAACCAATCAGCAATCAGATGAACTCTAGTTTTATAATGGAAAAATTAAAGAAAGCAAAAAGGTGGTCACTGGGATAAGCGTCAATTAATGAAACAAGAAAAAGAGATTCTCCGTGATATTGAAGGGCGGATCTTAATTTATATAAGTTAGATTTGTGATAATTTATTAAAAAAAAACGTATGCTTGCGATAAGGAGGATACGTCACAGAAAATCTCTTAATTTTAATTAATAACGTAAATAAGAGAGAGGATGAATTATATAAGCTTACTGAAACCCCAGATTTCTCCTTCTCGTACACTGCTTCATCAGGCAAGGAAGACTGCAAAAACCATACAACAAACTTAAAAGCAATAACCATAAAAAACCCATTTCTTTGTTTTTTGAGGGGATAAAAAACCCATTTCTAGTAAATGGTTTTTCTCACTTTGGCACATTAAAACGAAAAGAAATGTAAAGAAAAAATGCAAACTTTTAATAGTCGGAAACGAAAACAATACTCAACAGACTCATAAAACAGAAAGACACAAAAGGCAAAGGCAAAGGCAAAGAACCTTGTAATAGAGAGAGGTGGCACGGAAAAGGGGCCGAACGGGCAAGTCGAAGGAAGAGGAGAGACGACGAAGCGCCATTGCCATTGCCATTTGTGGTCTCTAACACTGACTGAGATTACCACTCCGTGTATAGAGAGCAAAGAGGATGGGATTTCGGTGGCTGAAGAAATTTTTTGATTTTCAGTTTATTCAACGTCAGAGGTTGGTGATGTGGCGCTATCCCATACCACCTTGTCCTCAGTTGGGTCTTGAAGGGCCCCACCATACTTCCACCAACAGTTATCAAATTTCTCATTCTAAATATATATACACACAAAAAAAAGGGAAGAAGAGCCAAAATGGTGTATTAGCAAAGTAATATATATATAGTGTAGACTAAAATGTTTATTATTTAAAATTTTAAAATTATATACACCTTAAATTCATCATCAACAATATTAACATCAAAACTACACAATAATATCAAAATTATACCAAATTTTTAAAAATATTAAAATTTGTTAAATTACATATTTGATATAATTGAGTACACCTTAAATTCATTACTAATAATTTAAATTTAAATTTGAAAAAATTGTAATTTTTAAAAATAAATAACAATAATTAATAATGGTTTTATAAATTTATTAAAATTTTCATCTTTTTTATTTGTTAAATGAGATTGTTGCACTTATTTCTTGTATGAAGACACAATTATGTTAAATTTATATTAAAATTTTTATTTAGCTAATTTAGAATTGGCTAATGTGATTTTTTAAAATTTCGAAGATTACAACAATTTCAATAAGAATTATACTGAAATGTAGCATTTGACAAGATTTGGTAATACATAACTTTATCTCTAGTATTATTTAGTAGAGAGGTTGTTTTTAATATTCAAAATTTTCGGCAATTAATTCTTTTAAAAAATAATATGATTGATTAAAAATAATTGAAAAGTGATATAGTAAAATTTCTTTTTTTTTTTCCGAAGAAATATTCTAGCTGTAAGTATCGGTGATGTTGTGACTAAAACCAGCCGAGAAAAGGCTATCCACAGCTCCACATTTCTTGGCCACAGACTCTTTCAAACCTGATCGGATCATAGGATATTACAGACTTGGCCATCGAAATTATGAAACGGCGTCATTTTTGTCTATTTTTAAATTAATCTTGTTATAATTTTATCTTGCATTGTTTTATTGAAATGCTTTGGGATTTGTTGCCGAGAATTGGGCCACGATATAGACCATATGATTAGTGAGCCCAAGATAAGTTTCCCTTGTGGGGTTTCATTGTCATTTTTTGGGCTAAAAGGGGTTGAGCCTAAAATAACATGCATTGCACCCAAGTTATCCAATTCTTTTAAAATTAAAATCAAAACAATATTAATTTATTAAAATTTTTAAATTTAATCTGTTAACTTTAGACTGAATTAAAAATATATATAATCCTTATTATATAGATTGGATCTTCCCTCTAATCTTACTATATCTAACTTTGTTCAACTAATAAAATGTCGTCGTTTCTACTACACTTAAACATAAGACTCATGCGCGAGTCTTTTTTATTTTTTATCCTTTTAATTTTAATTATATTATTAATATTTTAATAAAAATAAAATAAATTATAATTATAATTATAATTATGTTTATAAGTCTTATGTTATAGTACTTTTGAAAAACAGAGAATACTTGTGAAATGTAAATAAATTATATAATATATTATATATATGAAATAATTTATTTTGATTTGAATAACTTATTTTAATTTATTAATTTTATAAAATTGTTTAATTAATTTATAAAGCTGATTAGTTACACTATATTCATCATTAACCTGTTTGTCATGTAAGCTCCTGACCATTTTTTTTAGTTAATCTTAATTTAAAAGAAATGTCTATTATTTAAATAATACAATTTTTTTTGACATAATTTCTATTTTTGTGTTTGATGAAGGTCATGTTTGACAATCAGCTGATTCTATCAGCGGTTAGTTGATGGCAGATTCTGTAAGCTTATTTGACTACCGAATAACATTAATTGTTTATTAAAGATGTTTGGTAAAATTAGTTGTTTATGTACAAATTAATTTTTAAAATTGAAATTAATATTTTTCTATAATTTATACGTTAATTACATAATTTTAATCAATTAATCAATTTTTAATATTTAAATTTTTATCTTAATTTTTTATTTAAAATTTTAATTAATAATAAAAATGTCACATCTATGACACAAATACAAACCAAAATAATTTTACTTTTTGTTTTTATTTTTTATCATTTTAATTTTAATTTTAATTTTAATTTTAATTTTTTATAAAATTAATAATAGCATAATTAAAAATAAAATTTAATTTAATTTTTATTAAACTAATGTGCAAGTGTAAGTTAAGTCATCACTTAACTTGCACAACTACGGTGTTTTTTTAATTGTACATAATTAAACAAAGTAATATTAAACAGAAGATCTGGATTTATTATTATATATTCACATTAATATTATGAATAAATAAAAAATAAAAATAAAAGTAATCTTCTATCAATTAGAAGAAAGGCTAAGTAATTTTGAATTTTTTTAATTATACAATTCAATGGAACTTTGTTCATCGTCGTCATCATCATCACCCAGTTCGAAATCCCGCAATGAAACTTTGTTATTGTTGTTTTATTCTTTAAAAAATTTATAAACATTTTAAATAAATTATTAATATTTAAATATTCAAAAGTCAACACTTATTATTAACATTTATTCACAAAATATCTTTTATCAAAAGAAGATTTAAATTTCATGATCTTTTATGTGATAATAATATTAAGAATTTATTTATAATGAAAAATAAGAAATATGTTAGTAAATTTCAATATATTAATAACAAATTTATACGTATTTCAAAGAATTATCTGCATATTTTGTCTTTGTCTACAAGATGATAAAAGGAACAAGTATTTAATTGTGCGACAGTCATAAAAACAAAGGTACACAACAAGTTGATACTTTGCGGGACAAGCTCCCTTTTTTAGTGAGACTGCTTCAAGTAGCGTGACGATAGAGTCGTCCTGACACTCTGTAGTTGAGCAAAATAAATGCCTGTTGGTCTACTAGTAGGGTTTGCAATATCGGTGTCTTTGGTCACAAAATAATAGTTTTTATTTTATTTTTAAAAGATAATATGTTTTTATTATTTATTTTTAAATTTTATAAATAAAAACAACATTAATTTGCAAAGGTGGATTAAAATTGATAGGTTTCTGAGAAATTTTAAGGAATAAGGATAATAATAAGCCAAACAGAAGACTCACGTAAATACAAGAAAGACTCTGCAGGGATATTTGGTCCTCCACACATAATGTTTATTCTGACGTGCGTAGAATAGGTAAAAACAAAGTAAATATGTATTTAGCTATTCCTCAAGTTTTAGGAATAATTAAACCTATAAATGGTTATTCTATTTTTTTTAACCAAATAAAGGAATAAGTAATTGTCAAAAATATACCAAAAATAGAATACTTATTCCATTAAACTAAATTGGTCATAAAGGTAAATCTTAATTTAAGGCAGGATAGAGTATAGTTAACATAAAAAGTAACATCAATTCAACGTACGCATTGAAATTATTAAGATGTCCTAGTGTTTCATATGAGAAAACTATGACATTACTAATGCTTCATAAGTTATATGTGTTAATTTATGCCCTTATAACCAATCAATTGGATGTAAATTAATATATGACATTATTTTGAATTAATGAAAAGGCTTTTATTTATCTTTATGTATTAATTTAATTAACCTTTTATGTTTTAATAATCAAGATAAAATCCTTTGAATAATTGCTATGTAATTAAAATTATGATGAAAGCATAAGTATGATATTTAATTTACACTTATGTGTTATTTTTAAATGTTCCTAGTTGTAGTTTCATCAAGATTGGATATTATTGAAACAGTAAAACTAACACATATTATATTTCTTTCTTATGAAGAAAGTAATTGATCTCATAAATTAAAGTATAAAAATATTTAAACTAAAGTGTGGGTGATTATTAGAAAATACGTCACTGAACTGACCCGATTATAAGAATTCCAAATAGAATACTACTTTTGTGTTTATGGGTTATTTCATAATAATGGTTGTTTAATTGATCCTCAGACTTGAGATTACCAAGGTATCTAATGTGAAAATTATTGTGTTTTGATATTACTTATGATTCATCCTAGGATAATTCAGTAGGCAGTAGTTGGATACAATATGCATAATATGTAGATAGTTGAGTAAGTCACTTTAAAATAATTATAGATAATATTTTACTATTCTTGATCAGTAATGATTTATAGAATTCTCTTGTCATAGTGAATTGATATTTGAAAAGGAGTTTTAAATTTCAATTATAAATTAATTACTAATTAGCAAGAATGAACATGATTTATGATAAGAGTAGACATTATATTCATACTTTGTCCAATTAGAATATTAAATTACGAAATGATTAAATTATACACTATAGTCATACATTGTCAGGTTAAGTTAATCACTTTGACATTCCTGATATTTGGGTAATCATGACATGTTGTTAGACGTCAATCATGATTTATGATTATGAATT